>JAUEJL010124207.1:0-11664 GCA_032274825.1 Drosophyllum lusitanicum | reverse complement strand
TAAATGGTAAGTTTGAAAGTTCAGTACATACAATAGCAAAAGGTGACAAGTTGGATACATTTTGGTGTACTAAACCCAAATTTATAATATGGATTTTGATAAGTAATATAAATTGTATTATATTAAAATTAAAAAAATCAATTGTATGAGTAATCAAATTTAAAATATATTTTATAATATATAGAATAATTTTTAATATATAGAATATTTTATATATTATTGATTATACATAATTTTTTGTGTTATTATCTTCGTAATGCTTAAGATATCAATTTTGCTCACCCTGATTTACAAATACCATATATACGCATTATAACATTTCAAAATATCATATTTAACCTAATTCTTAGTTTTATCATTTTAGGATAATTTATAATCGTTTAAAAATTTAATTATAACTAATAGATGTTTAACTTTATTTCCGCTAATTAGGGGTGAGCACGAAACCGTCCAAACCAAGGCTAAGTGGCCGGTTTGGTCAATCTGATAAGTGTAATGTTAATCAGGTGGTTTTAAATATGTAAAGCCGGCCTTAATGGTTTGCTTCATGGTTTGTGCTTGAACAAGTCTGCATAAACCAAACCGAACCGAGTTAATACAAAAAAAATATGAAACATACACACACATATAAGTATTTAATTATAAATTTATTTTACCTCCATAACTATTCATAATTCGTTGTTTGTTTAGTATTTTCCAAGTTCTCAGTTTTAATGTGTTCACTATTCTCAATCTCACTATTATTTTCTTATGAATTTGTCTGTAATATTGAATATTTTGATATGTAATTATTAGAATATTGGAAATTTACTAGTTTATCTTTGTTAACAATAGTACATTACCATTTGATTTTTAAAGTTACAAATATAAGTCAAAAACCAAAGAACCAACCCAACCCAAACCGTTGTTTATAATGTGATCGATTTGGTTTAACTAGTTTAGTGGTTTGGTTTGGTTTAATATTTATTGAAACCGAGGTTGCCGGTTTGGTTCACAATTTTCACCAAAAACTGACATATCTGAACCGCGAACACCCATACTGCTAATATAATTTAATATTTATTGAAAACGAGGTTGCCGGTTTGCTGGTTTGGTTCACACGGACATTTAATATAGTTTGAAATATTATATTTTTCACAAAGTTTTCCGACTTCTTTGCTAACTAATCATTACAAGTACATACACCGATTAGATATTTAAATATTTAAATATTTAAATATTATATCTATCAAAAAGCTTTCAAATTAAAATTGGTTTAAACTTTGAAAATTATAGCGAATCCATTCAATTAATTGAATTTGGTTTTCCTAATCGGTTTTACTAGTAGTAATTCAAATTTGAACCGGGGTAGAAAATTGTCAGACGCGAACAACTCAATTCGAACAATGAAGTATTTGTACCCGTGCGTTCTAATAGGATTTTAGAATATATATGTGACATGTAGTGAAAGTTGATACTTCGAATTATATATTTAAGGTGATTTTACATATTACAACAAAAATGAAAGACCAAAGTTTAATAAGAATTAAGGGGTATTTGAATGAAAAAAATATAAATTTAGATAGCATTTATGTATAAGTTAAAGTTTTAAGACTAGAAGTTTGAAAAATAAAGGAAATATGCACAAGAGTGGGCAAGGATAGAAACTGTGACCTTCACTCGTGAAAATCCCGAATAGCTAACACTATTTTTTATAAATAGACAAACCAAAGAAAATCAGAATCTTGTAACAATTTCTAAAGAAAAGAAAATTAAACAGTACCTCTTTATCAACGAAAACATGAAAATGCAGATATAAATGAGACTATTACAAATATATATATTCATATTTACAATGGAACATGCTACGTTAGTTATGAAAGAAAAAAAACAAATAACATATCAAGTTAATTGTTTTAATATAATATTAAATAAATATAAAGGGTGCATTGGAATATAGTGAGAAGTGCAAAATTAAACTCCAAGGCTTGAACCTTGGACCATGGCTTTGAACGTGAAGTTGTTGTTGTGGTCAATCCACTTGTAGAAGTTAATGTTTATAATTTTCCATGATAAATGTTAGTATATAAATATTTATAAACTATGGTGAAATTTTATTATTATTCATGTTTGTACAAATTTAATTTTCGATTTATAAACTTATTTGAATTTTATAACTAATTTGTTTTAACTTATAAGCTTATCAATTTAAGATTATGGCATATTTAAGTTTACAAATTCAAGTTGATAAGCTAACAAACCGAAAGTTTTTTCGGTGTTGGCTTTATGAGATTACTAAATCTTTTTCATGGTTTCAAAATTGTGTCACACTTGTAAGTTTTAAGGAAGCGAAAATGATTTGTGCAGCTAGAAGCATCTATTTTAGGTGTTTTTATACTCACAAATACTTAAATAAGTTAATTACTAAATGACTAACATATCCCTCATTTTAATTGTTTGTGAGTATGAAAGCACCTAAAATAGGTGTTGCTAGAAACATATATTATATCCCCTTAAAAGAAGGGGTCAGTTTCATTGAATATTTTAAAAGGCAACTAAAATTTTAGAATTGTTATATTTAGATCAAACTAGTTATAAATATTTTTACATGGGGATAAGATATATGTTTCTATCAGCACCTATCTTAGGCGCTTCCACACTCAATAATAATTAAAATGAGGTGTATGTTAGTCATTTTAACATTTATTCATTTAAGTGTTTGTGAGTGTAGAAGCACCTAAGAAGCTACAAACATCCTTTTCCCTTTTTAGATTAATGGGATAACATGAAACTTAAGGTTGTGTTTGGTATGCATGAATCAAAGAGGAATGAAATAGATCATTCAGACATAATGAGAAAAACGTGTTTGTTACTCACGAATGGAATGGACTATTCCACAAGAAATAACATTCCCTCGGTTTCATTTCTTTGAGATGCGGTGTTTTCAACTCATTCCCTCTAGGAATGGAATGAAAATTTATAATTTAATATTTCTTTTAATTTTAGTAACATAATTATAATTTTAAAAAAGTAATACTTTTTTCATTATTTTCTATAAAGATATTTTTCTTAATCTTATTTATGCTTAATTTTTCTATTTTACTAAATAAATCATTATTGTTTTTATTAAATTATGAACTAACAACAAGTAAATATATATCTAGAAGTATCTATATAACATGAAAATTTGATACAAAAAGATTACCATCAAACTATAATATATTAATAAAAAAGTACCTTTTTAAACATATTATGTAATAAAATTTCATTCCTTATACAAACCAAACATGATAAAAGAATGCAATGGATCATCATTCCACCATTGATTCTATTACCTTGTCCAGTCCATTCATTTGTCTTTCCGTTCGTCTAACCAAACACACCCTAAGTAGTCTAAATTGATTGCAATGAAACTTTATTCTTCTACATTCCTTTTTTTCCTCCGGTTTAAAGAGCAAACAACTTTAAATCAAACATAAAAATAATGACAAGTTGCAACAAGTAGTATGATAAACTTTCTAAAATATATCAATGTATGCATTTCTTTAACTTGTTTATCATGTTGTGTTGTTGTTTTATTTTTTATATTTTTTCTAGAATGTATCATCATATGTATTTCACAAGACTTTTAACCCTTTTGTCAAGCTGATAACCATCAAGGCCTCAAGGGTATGTTATCTGTTATAGTCACTTAGAATTGGACAATTCCATAATTAGATGTTCAAAACGCATTTTCAAAACACTTAGGTCCAGTTTGTTTCACAGAATTCGAAAAAATTGAATTAATTTAAATTCCATCCAACTCACGTAAGGAATGGACTTTTCATTAGTTGAGGTAATGTAGACATTCTAAAGAATGAGATTCCATTTAAAAACTAGTTTACCAAACGTAATACAGCACGAAATTTGATTTCAATTTCATTTTATTCCTTCGAATTCCGCGAAACAAACTGAAACTTACAAATAAATAGTTTACATGAAGCAAACTCCCACTTTTATTGATCTGTAATGACCAAATCATTTTACTAACTCCAAAAGTTTATTTATGGCCTCAACCAGGGCCTTCAAACTTTGTTTCAATGATTGTCTAATGCATTTCTTGCTCATGGATTTTTTGGTTTCAAAATCTCTCTCTCTCTCACTTATACACCTTTATACATTATAGTCTATGTGAATGATATTATAGTAAGGACTTGTTTGTTTTTCTTTGTTATTAAGTGTTGTCTGGATAAATAACATCTATGTGAGATAAGTAGTATTGTTATTTATTTTGTGTAAACAAATTGTTTGAATAAAAAAAATCATTAACTTAATATGGAAAGTATCATCCCCATACTTATTATGTTATGTCATACTTTTTGGATTAAGTAAAAAATAATCTTTACGATTATACTTATCAGAATAGTCTTTTTCCCGTTAAGTTCATTAAGTCAAAATCAAACACCATTGCCCGAATACTTCACCAACTCAGACGTATTAAACTCTCTTGGACCACTTAATTCTTTTTTAGGCATCAAAATGTTCCGAAAGGCTCCGACATCATACTCTCTCCTCGTGTGTGTTTTTTTATGTATATATACCATGCTCGATTCCACCATCACCAACCATTTTTTAATGTATGTAATTGAGAAATTCCGATTAAACCAGGAACTCAACCAAACAACATGAATAATAGAATATCGAATTTCAATTCCCTTTGATTCCTCCCAATTTCACGAACCAAACGGGCCCCTCATTATGAGAGTTTAGTTCTACAATGTCTTCTTTTTTTTCCGGTCTTTTCCCTAGTTTTTGAATCGTAAGTTATCACATTCTTCGATATGTAAATGATTTATGAAATTGATCTCTTTATGTGCTAATATACTAATGTTGAATAAGACATGAAACCTCTTCAATTATAGGACGTGATGTTTTTTTTTCGGGTAACCACTCTAGGAATCCCTACACGGACCGGTCCCATAGCCAACAGGATGTGATGTTATGAGACAAATTCTGTTAGTGGAGAGGTCTAAATATCATGAGATCGTTTTTAGCGGAGGTCTCTAAGTGGAGAAGTCTAAAAGACAAAGCTGGATTCAAACTGGTGTGTGAAAGTTGAATAGAGACCGGTTTTGGGGAGAAAGCAGGCCAATATGTGCGACTCTATAAACCGGACAACCGGTCTTAGTGTCAACAGGGGTCTGTAATTTGCCTCCATACCGACCATACCTAATAATATATAAACCGGATTTTTTAAAGACCGGTCTATATTTAAAGGTCTTGAAGGCCCATTACTGTGTATAGTGAATCGAATTGGAATGAAGATACAAACTTCAATAAAAAAAAGGTGGCTAGAAAATTATAGCAAGCGATTCAATGTATCGAAGGCGGGACAAAATGAAATGAAGAAGAATCGTTAATTTAATTTAATGTAGATAGAAGAGAGGAGAAGTTTATGCATCAGGTTTTCATAAACTAAAAATATAAGCTTTTAAGTGGAATGTCTGCATGATGATAGAGGTTTCACAAGTAGAAGGATTGCGTGATCGAAGTTTAAGTCCTTGTAAGCCTAACGATTTACTAGAATAAGGGGAGACAGTCTCGAGCTTGACTCGAGTCAAATCAAGTTGGGTTTGAATGTTTTATCCAATTTTGAATGTGATACAACATGAATTAATCCATATTAAAAACCAAGTGAAACGTAGGTATTTCATTCTGTTATTGAGAGGCGACCATCTCACCTAGTTACACATACTCTCGAGAGGTAAGCAGACTGTCGATAGAATCCCGGATTTTATAATCTACTCAAACATGTCTGTGTTTTATCCCTTTAATCATTCATATATAGACTACAGTTACTAAGGAGAAACTTAGGGACAGCTCAGCTTCTAGGGCACTCAAAGAGGTTAAGCAGCCATTCTTCCTTAGTTCCTTATAGCCACCTGACATTATACAAGTCTCTATTCTGCCAAATGGTAGAGAAAAATTGATTATAAATAAAGAGTAGGAGGATGATAAAGTGAGGTGAAACTGCAGTCATTTGCCAAGAACTATAACCGAATCCAAAAACAAAGAAACAAATAGCAGAAAGAGGTAAGAATCATACTCGAGTACGGAAACAAAAGAACAGATAGCATAAAAGCATAGAGGCACATTGAGTTGAAGGAATCACCGGTATTTGCCTGGTCAATAGATGAATTGAAAAACCAATATCCTAAACATCTCGGTCACTAAGAATAAGAACCCTCAAACTAGCATGCCAATGCAGAAAAAGCTGAACAAATAAACTCACATGTTTAGTTGTACTTGTTCACTAACTACACATGCCACAAAAATGCAAATATGAAACATCAACACTATATGTGAAGTTTAAGGATCTATATAGAAAATTAACCTAAAGTTCTAAGCAATGAAAACAGTGAAGACAGGTGATCCAGAAATATATATTGTCAGATGTTCATACTTTGGGGGTGATCAGGATCATATATCAAAACTGTTTATACACTTATTGTCATTTCATAGTAGTTCTAATAAACAAGTTCAAACTGTCTTTTCAAAACAACTTATATGACGATTAATTCCAAACACTCTCAAAAGAGCTTATTACCATGTTAAAACGCAATAAGCAGATAAGCAGTTAACAAGCAATCCCAAACTCCCTTTATGTTCAAACTTTATAAGTGACCATAACTAAAAGAAGCAGGGATCATTATTATGTATGCAAGTGAACAATAAGTCTTTAACAATAACATCAGGTCATGTAATTATTCTATATCTAAAGGAAATCTAGCACTAGTTAATTCATTTCTTAATTCTACGAATTCGCTTAGCCCCCCATACCTCCAATCTCCCGACTGGACATCCACAAGGTGCTCTGAAAATAAGAACAGTTCGACCATTAACAGGCGCCATCTTCTTCAACTCTGCCTCAAGCTCTTTATGATCCTTCCCTAATTCCAACGGCTTCGCACCATAATCTGTTGGTCTTTGAAAGGGTGAATACTTAACACACTCTTCAGATTCAAGCTGGATATCAAATTCAACTGCTTTTCGCAGCCCTTTACAGTCTCGTTTCCCACATTTCCTTGATTTTACTTCCAGAATCTCCCAAGCGGCAAAACTAGCAATCACTCCACTGAAAGCAGCTATCAAACCAACAACATAAGCAACTGGTGCATCAGATAATGTATCTCCAATAACTTCAAAAGCCAATGGCAGAATCTCAATGGATTCATGGTAAACTGTATTGATGTATGGTATGATTAAGAATCCAAGTGCTCCCAGGACAAGAATAAGCATAAGAATATCGAGTGCTGCAAAAGGGGATTGCTCGCAAAACGGATGATATAAAGGGTTTATTGTATTGTAATCTGAATTTGAATTGAAATTGCCACTGTACTTCTTATTGTTCCGAGAATGACTGTTGCTGTTACTCATGTTCTTATGCTGATCGAAAGCCCGGCAAAATTCAATCAAACTCCGGCAATCAACCATTGGCAATCTCATATTCATTAGAAGAAATCCAATCGAAAAATCACTTTGATCTTGATTAACAACCTCAAATCCTGACTACTGCACAAATAAACAATTTTCCAATCTACACACGAGATTTAATTTAAATCTCACCGAGATTGCGATAGATCGATGAAACCGATAATAAGCTAATAACATTACATGTAAATCAGAATGCAAACAAAGATTGTGAATATCCGTTCTGATTTCAGAAATCGAACCACTCAACACCGATCAAATCATATGAACATGAATCGATGGAGATGCAACAATCCGCCATCATCCATTAAGCAAAAGGGGAAATCGATGGAAAAAATAGACAGTTGCAAGTTGGATCTAGATGCAATTCAACGATAGAAATCAGCGAAAGTTAAGGTGTAAAACGTGAGGTGTGAATTACAGGGATTGAAAATGGAAGATGGGTAGGATACAATGACGATGAAGATGACATATAGTTACGGCCAAGAATATTCGCTGATCGTTTATTTATTATGTTCAAATTGTCCTTTTTGCCCCCTTCAGTATTATTTTTACGTTTTTCACCCCTAGATTATTAGTTATCTCTTGTTACGTATTTTTACGTTTTTAGGCTCTAAACTATTAATTTTGTGAGTTATAATCAAAATTAAGATTGTTCATCACAATGTTATATCATGTTATCTTTCGTGTCTAGTTCATCCTCCTATATGATGATATGTGTCTACATCTATTTATTTCTCATTATTTCATCATTTTATTTTCATATGTCAATTAGACACGAAAAGAGTATTTGGCCTATTAATATATGGGGTTTAAGATGATTCCTAAGGTTTTGGGTTCAAGTTTAATAGTGGATATGGTGTAGATTTAAAGTAGATTAGAGAGTCTTGTGAGTTCTGACGTAACAAAAATGTTAGACATAAAAAGTAGGAAGATATATTATTTTTGAGTTATTTATAGAATTATCAAATAAAACCTTTTAATAATAGAGCAATTCGGAATATCCAAGAACATGTTAATGGGATCTGAAAAAGAACTCGAATCTAACATAGATAAATATAAACCATTTAGATCGTATTAGCCATTAGAGGCCACAAAGTAGTTAGATGACGAGCTTGTCATTCTACACACATATCTTAGCCATCAATGTCATTACTCCACCAATTTAGTCATGGCTAGTCATGGGATGCATTCATCGTTTGGAATTTCATATGATGAACTCGTGTGTTAGTGATGTGCTTATTTACTTTTTTCAACCAATCACATGAAACGAAACAAATTTTATATGAATCAAGTTATGTAAACCATATGGTGTTAGTAACAAGTTAGTAATGTTGGTACGACATGGTGTTAGTAATAATTTAGTAATTTTGATATAACAGTAATAACAGTTATTACTGTGCTCTTATTAACTACAACTCTATTATATTTAAAACAAGTATTAAGATAATACAATAATTGGCATTTGCATTTAGATATTGTTTATTTAAAACGTGTAACTTAATAGTTGCTAAGTTACTTAACAAATACACATCTTGCACATGGAACAATTATTTTTCAAAAGATGGGATAATATCGATTATTTAAATTGTGGGCCTTGTTTGCTAGTTATTAGAAATTTGTGGTGATAAATTCGTAAAGTTAAGGACGAAAAATGAGCTGGAATGTTAGTAGGAGGGAGTAAAATGAAAAATAGTTTATGGTGGATGAGCGGCAGATTCTACGTGTATCTGACACCAAAAAGCAATGCACACACCGTCCCACGTTTTCATGTGCTCCCCGTTTTCTTTAGAGCAAAGGGCGTACAGTGTACAACCTTCGAAGCATCTTACGCTTCGCGTTGTATCATCGTAACCAATTTCATAAGGGTGTTCAGAAAATCGAGAAATCGAAGAACCGATCTGCTTTGCATAAACCAAAACTGAAAAAATCGAAACCCGTAACCCGTAACCCAAAAACTAGAGTACCTGTTAACACGGGGAGGGTTCGGATTTTAAAATTCAATATATATATATGTTAATATGAAATAATAAAAATCATTAGAAAATTTAAATTTCTCAAAATTACCTAACTTATCTCTAGTAGCCCCCATCGTCTCCCCAATATGTTTTTTTGAGCTTCGACATCGAGAATTTGCAAGCGTGCAACGATCGAGAGTTCAACATGGAGACACTGAAATCGATCGACAGTGTCAACATCAATCCTATCGGTTTTTTGTTTCTACGAAACTCTAATAGAAGATTTGTTCGATTTCTGCAAGTGATTTATTCATTATTGATGACTTGTATCTACCATTGTTTGTTGTTTTGTTATGAATATAAATTTGTTGAAAACTACAAAAATGAAAAGCAACTCAATTTTAGGGTAACCGTGACCCGAATTGTGAATACCCGCATAATGGGTACCCGCTGTTGGAGGTTCGGTTTCGGTTTCTAAAACTAGGTACCCGCCCAGTAGGGATGGTTTACAAAAAATTCACTACCCGTCCCGTCCCGTCCCATGAACACCCCTACCACTACATGCTTCAATCATGCTTAAACCCCCGTACTACCCATGCTTCGCACGCTTCAAAAAAGGTTTATTAAAAAAATATCATCTCTCCTCTTTTCTCTCTTTCTTCTCCTCTCTCTCCTTCGGCATTTGAATACTAAGATTTCATGCTTTGCTTCGGTACCACATGGTGGGGGTGGTGTTCAATTTGGTACCGCATGGACACATAAGCATGCCGATGACATGCTTCTTGTACACCCTTTGCTCTTAGAGTATTGGTAACTCTCACACTTATCACATTATCACGTTAGTTTTTTCTCCCATCATTTAACCCATCACTAAATCCTGTAATAATTACTTCTCGCCACATTAAATTATATGACCCACTTAAAATATGTATTAGCCAATCAAAAATCAATTAAATAAAAACAAAAACAAACAAAATGATAGAAAATTACGTGTGGGTCCATTTTTAACGTCCAATGCCTCCACTACTAAGTGTTGTAATATTCTGAAATTTTATTATAACCCTAATATTGATTAAATATGTGTCTTCATTGTTTATAAGAATTTGTGTTTCATATTTGTAAAATAATTTATAGTATATCATAGTTAAATTAGAAGTTTATTGTTTTAAGGGTGATTTTAGTTATTTAATGATATTTGCCCATAAAGTACTAATAGTAATGCATAAAGTACAATTGATTAAAGCTTTAAATAATTGGTATTATAGATGTTATGAGTTAAGGGTTATATGTGTACATTGGATGAAACTTTAAGGGTTAAAGTACCAAACATTAAATTAAAGGGTTAAAAGGTGTTATTGGTGTGTAAGTGTTATTTGACCCATTTGAGGGTCAAAAGCCCCAATTGAGGCTGGAACAATCGAGAAGAGGGAGAGAGAGAGCCTCAAACAAGGTTTTCAAAGAAAGGAGGAAATCATGGAGAAATGTTGTGATTGTGAAGCTTGAGAACTCATTTGGTGATCTTGATAGCTCTTCTAGCCTTGGAGATTATCTTGAGCAAAGAAAGGAAGAAACATAAGTTGGGTTGGGGATCAGAGGTAAGTTTTAATTATGATTTGTGCTTGATTTTAGCAATATATGATGTATATGGTTGATTTGTGTTGAATTATATCACTAATTTAGCAAATGGGTCAAAATCTTTGAGTTAGGGTTTAATTACCCTATCTATGATGAATTGTAGTTAAATGGTTGTTTTAAAAGTGTGTTTTGAGGTTAAGTGAGTTATTTGGTTGCTGCAATTGGAGTTTTGTTGAAAGGTTTTGTGTTTTGGTCGATTTGGCTAAGGAAACAAGCAGAAATATACCGTTCACGCAAGCTCGCGACGCAAGCTAGGTGTGTCGTGGTGCGAGGCCGCCTGCCCTACGACCTGCGTAATGTCATTTTCCAGAGATTTTCTCACGGCGCGAGGGGTTAGGGCTCGCGGCGCGAGGAGCCCTGTTGACTCTAGAAACGATGTTTTGACTCCTTTTAGTCTTGTATGTGATTGGGGTTCGGTTCTAATGATTATAGAAGGTTTAAATAGAGTCTTTTAAGACCCGAAAGGTGTCTAAGCATAGTATTGAGCTTATACTCTTAAGAAATCTTGTTTTTGGTTAACTTATGCAAGTTGGCCTTGTGTTTTGGTGATCATAGGACTATTGATCAAAGTGTTTGAGCTTTGGTTTGGTTAAGGTTGTGATCCTCATCACACCCTCAGGTG
>JAUEJL010124196.1:0-11666 GCA_032274825.1 Drosophyllum lusitanicum | reverse complement strand
GCTTTTAGTTTAATCATTTGTAGACCAATGTATTAGGAAATTTTTTTATTCTTGGCCGGGGTTGCTCATCTAGAACTTCCCTCTAGCCTCGTTCGGGTGTTATAATCTTGAGGGGATTATTAAAAACATAATCCCCCATAAGCCCCCAAAATAAAAGTTTTTTCAAGTAGCTTGTGGCTTGGGATTATCAATTAATCAACCCCAGCCACAGCCCCAACTAGTTTCACCAAACACACCCTAGGTTTTTCTCGGTTACAAAACCTAACATCAATTGGTTTATGGCACCTATATTAATCAATTTGATTGATGAGCTAGTAGTTAAACCAACATCACATCATAATTGATCACATGAATGTCTATATAACCTTCTTAGATGTGTGATTGAAGTAATCTTACTCGAATATTTAAGAAACCTATTTATAATGAATTAGTGATACACAACATTATATGATAAACATGAAATACGCACAGGTTTCCTAGAGTGCTTGAAAATGTTATATGTATGCATTACTGACCACTTGGGTGTTCGTTTGTGGTGAATGGAGCAACGTAAAGGCAAGGGTTAAATGATATGTATTTTGAATTGGCAACATTTATTAAATCATTTGTATTTTTACAAGAAGATACGTGGCTAAGATTAAAAAAAAGCCTAAGAAAAGGCAAGAAATGACGCGCAATGAGCTATTTGCGTTCTCTATGCTCATTGGGAATCATAAGACAAAAAGATAAAGATATAACATACGCATAGATTAGACTACATAATATGACTGTAGAAAATTAAAGATAGTTGATTTACTTATTTTTAAAGAAAATGAAATTCTTCCAACTTTTGGGGATAAACATCGAATTTTTTACAAGGTATGAGAAATAAACCTTTGAACAAAATAGAAAATTACGTGATGATATACACACATCTAACCTTTGTATAGAGCATTTTTACAAATTTACAAAATCTCAAATATATAATCTCCGTGAACATTAACCTATTTTTTTAAGATGGGTAAAATATTATTTGAGGTTTTTTTTTGTTTATTTACTTTGTTCATTTAGATCCATTTAATTCTATATTTATCAGAATGTTTTATTATGTTTCATATTATATTTTATTTTTATACTTAGTAAGTGTGAATTAGCACAAGAAAGAAAGCGGGTGATAAGTAAGAAGGAATCCAGTGATCGAAGGTATTACGGAAGTGATGTAACTATAATATGATAGAGATATTAGATATGACTATTTATACCGCTTTTATTGCTTTTAGAGTGCTTGTGTGGGATTGAGTATCACGTGTGATTTCCCCATCATGTACGTTAGCCTCCTTCATGTGATGTCATACCGTCTGCATGATAGGTAATGTGATGGCCTCTATGTGGTCCTCATCACGATGAGAGTGAGAGTTTTTGTGTGTGTAAAAGTGATATTAAGAGAATAAATGAATTTTAGATTTCAACGTAATGGGTTGTGATCCACATGAGTAAAAAATGGGTTACTTTAGAAAATATGATGTTGATGTGACAATGTAAAAAAATGTATCATGACGCCTATAACTTACTCTTTGTGATCAATACAAAGTCCAAAGTAAACAAAGGCAAGTGCTACATTTTAAGGTGAACGACATATCAATATTTTAACTTAGAAAATTATAATTTTTTCTATTAAATCTTCCTACTTCATTCTTTTATCCATTTTTTAATTTTAACATTTGTCTTGATCTTTGGTCGCTATCCATTTGACCTCATATTTTTATGGAAGTTATTAGTAGTTCCCACATCCGAAAGAAAACTGGTAAAGTTAAAATTTAAAATTTTCATGGAAGGAAAATAAAGAAAATTAAAGATGATTAATTCTAAAAATAGAAGTATTGTGCAAAATTACAAAATGGAGTAGGGGTGAGATCGGTTCAAAACCGGACCGGACCGAAAAAGACTGGACAGGACCGAAACCCGAAATCTATAAAAAACTAGGACCGAAGACCGGACCGACCAGTCCCAGTCCGGACGGGTCTCGGTCCGGTTAGTCGGTTTTTTCGGTCTATATACACTATATTAAACAAAACCGGCCCGGCCCGAAGGCTTGGTTAGGGTAATGGGTTTAAAGACAAATTAGGACCACAAGTGAAGTCGTTAAACGTAACGAGTCTAAGGGCTGGACGGAGGATATCACGATTATGATCCCTAGTACACCTGAAAGGGATAGCTTACGATAGTTACAGAAAGGGATAGAACCTGGACTGGAATAAGAGAAAGGCGGATCAAAGTGCAATTCATGAAAATGTTAATGCTTTTTGGGCAGGATGAGGTGAAAGAAGGTACTATAGCGAAGAATTGAAGTTTGCTAGAGAGATTGGCTACAGGTTCTGAACTAGAGAGGGACCTCCCTACCCCGCGACAGATTAACTAGAGGAATGTCAGGTTATTTTTCAAGGAGACTCCGATACTAAGAGAACTATTTGCGATGGGTTCTTCTACCCAAATAACTCGCTGTTTCCTGCTGTTGAGTTCTGCATTCTTTGATGCGTAGCTGACTCGCTCGGGATACCCTAGCATCTGCGAGGTACCGAGTTTAGCGTCGACAAGGCAAGTAGTGGATCTTTATTATCAATGATATGGGGGACAGTCAAAGCATCAGTCTCAGCATCAACAGAAGAAAAGGACTGACCGACTGCCGGACCGAAATCTATAAAAAACAAGGACCGAAGACTGGACCTACCAGTCCCGGTCCGGACCGGTTTCGGTCTGGTTCGTCAGTTTTTTCGGTCTATCGGGTCGCATGCTCACCCCTAAAATGGAGCCATGTGTACGTTTGAAATTAGTCCCAAATAATTATTACCAAGTATACTTATCATTTTTTCTAGATAAGAAATTAATTAACAACCGAAATGGCAACTACAATGCAATCTATATATTTAAAAATTTAATAAAATGATTGTTTATATTCTCTCAACATCTTACAATAATTTATTAAATTAATGCAGAGATTTCGTGATATAGCTTCCATATGTTGAAAAATGATACAATTATATCAATGATTGACCACGTTAATTAATCCCATAAAATATTTGATTCCGGCTTTTTTTTTCCATATATATATATATAGAGAGTGTGTTTGGTATGCAGCGTTTTTGAGCTGTTAATATTTTCTTTTAAAAGAAAAATACCATAAGTCATATTTGGATGAAAACATCGAAAGTTTTGTTCTAAACAAAAAACTCTAAAATAAATTTTTTTTGAAGTAGTTTTTAAAACTAGCTAAAATATTTTTGTATACAAAATTACATAAATATCATCTTTAATTATTTTACAAGTCCTCTTTTTTTTACAATTCCTCTTTTTTTGTCATTTTGCATTATTCACCTCCAGCTACCAGCTATTTTCCTAAATACATATACAAATAAAATATACAACTTCCAGCTCCGATTACCAACTTCTAGCTTTCAACTATCAGCTACTAACTTCCAGCTATTTTCAACAAACACACTCATAATGTCTAAAAGTATACAAAAAGTTGCTTCTTCTTCCCAAAATTGAAACTTAAATATTTTGAAATTTACCTCTTAACTTCAGATTAATTTTTTATAAAATCATTACAAAGTAAACCAAGTAATTAATTTATAGTGTGATAGACTTATTCATATTTTATATCCAAACTTTTGCATTATAACGACATGGAAAAAATGTGTTTTTCATGTTTTTTGACACAATCAAATATATGTAGATATAATATATTTTATTAGTGTTTAGTTGGTTTACGTACACTTTGAAGAGAGCTTCGTAACAAATTAAAGAGTGTCCAAAATAGAGCTAAGGTGAATGAGATATCGAGTCTTAAAGTGGAGCATTTGGAATGTAAGTTTGAGTGTGGAAACTTGATCCCAAATAGGCTTGGTAAGCTTATTTGTATTGTTTTACTTCATTTTCTATCCACGCGCAAGGGGGATGCAGAATCTGGATTTCGTAGCCTAAATTCGTAAGACTTGGGTGCGGGTGCATCCTGCGGACACGAATGCAGCTCCGAAACCTTGACACGAATGCAGCTCCGAAACCTTGGGCTCATGTAGCCGGTTTTGCTACACATTAATTTCGAATTTTTGGTTTTTTAACTAGAATTTTCAAAAATTCTATTAAAGGAAATTATCTAAACTTGCAAATCAATTTTCTTATTTGATTCTGCAAATCAAATCTCCAAGATATTATTCAATATGAAATACATATACAGTTTCTGTATTTAACTGATTTTTTCCACCACTATAAATACTGGTTCCTATAATTCGATTCTTGTACTTACAATTTTCGAAATTGTGCTCTCAAAATCGTTTCACACTTCCGTGCTCTCGTTTGGTTGTGAAGTTCAAGTTTCAGAGATCTCACACGTCAGATTGTGGTAAACTTTCAGGTAAGTAGGTTATATCTGGTGTAACAGCCGTAAACCCGGGCTAGTAGTTAGCGGGTAAATGGTATGTGTTATATGTGTTTTAATATCTTAATTATGTGATTATATTAATGAATTGATATCTCATATTAATTAAAGTAATTATTTATTTAGAGATAATTATGTATGTATGCATGTAAGCATGTAAATATGTGTGTATGTGTTAATATGAGATATTTAGTAAACAACCACCTCATGCTTAGTTTTATATGAATTTGTGTATACGTGTAAATGGGTGGTCATGGAGGAGTCACCTCCTCATTTGAAAACAAACTAGAAAGTGTTGGTGTGTGTTTACCTTGAAGTGAAGAAAGCTCTTGTTACTTGCAACTTGAATCTTGGATTTAAAGAACTTGTGTTGATTAATTCAAACCAAACGTTAGATTATATTTCTAGCATGATTATAACCACTTTGATATGCTTTTGCTGGGTTTTATGGACACATATATGAAGAACACCATTAATGAAAGTTTGAAGAAACTTATTATGTGGGTTTTGTTGGTTTTGATGTTTTAATTGGATTTAATGTGTTCTTGATGATTAGAAGCATGTAATATGATGTTTGAATATGTTTTGATAAAGTTTTAGTAGATTTCTATATCTGATTAACTGTTATCATGGATTTAGTTGGTTGAATGTTAAAGAAGAAGAAACTGGAAAACTGTTTTTATAAAGTTCGCGGCACGACGGGTTTAAGATCGTGCCGCTACCAAGTTGGTTTTGAATTCAAAATGGTTATTCGCAGTTATTGTTCGAAAGGTCCTCTAAAAAGCAAATCGCAATGCGAATAGTGGAGGATCGTGATGCAATCTCGTCTTGTTTTTATTTCGAAGTCTGAGTTCGAAGGGTAACGCTCGAAGTAGTGGCTCGATGTGAAGGAGCGCTCGAAGGCGCGTCGTGGCGCGACTCTTTGTTGGTCACGACGCGACCTATGTTTTTTAGCAGGAAATGATTTTGATGTACTTTGATACTATATGCTTTATGTGTATTGTTATGTGTGAAGTTAATATGATATTTGTGGGCATATGAGATATAAATATATGTGGGTATATATATATTTATGAATCGGGACCTAATTTCAGTATTGCTGTGTTTGCAGGAAACACCAAGACTCAGTAATATTAGACATCAGAGTGATGCGTTTGAAATCAAGAGGTGAGCGGATGTTAACTCACGGATGGTAAAGGTTTTTATTAATGTGATGCATGTGTTTGTGATTGCTGGACTGTTGAGTCTGATGCTTGTTGATTGTTGTTTATATCTGTTGTGTGATTATTTGGCCGATACGTGCTCGAGGGATGATATCGAGTATCATTTGAGAAGTTAGCTATGCGTGGAATTTGGTTGGGCCTGATTACTATTGGTTGTGCAGTTGTAGACCCTCCGACACATGAGTGTATCGGAGGGGATTTAAGTGTGCCAATTGGCGGTGGGCTATCGGTAAACCTTTGCTTTGGCCGGCATTGGTTGTAGGTTGTGCACCGAACTGTCGGTCTTCTGGATTATGTGGTTACATTCTTTTATATCGATTGATGATGCTTGCTTTTGTGTTAAGCTTCCTCTCACTTAGCTTTGGGCTAATTCCCCACCGTTGAATTGTTTTTGCAGGTTAAAGACGAGCCATACTTTTTATTTTGTAACACAGACAGGTTATCATATTTTGTAAACAGTATTCCCGGTTGTGGGATTTATGTAAATATTTATGATTAAGCTTCAGCAACGTGTTTTAAAAAAATGGCTTAGGATTTTACGGTGTTACAACTTGATATCAGAGCCTTGGTTTGGCGATGCGAGCACAGTTAGAGTGTTGCATTCCCAAATCTTGCCTCGTGTTAGATCGAACTTTCTTTTGGGGGAATTAGAGTGATTGGAGATGCTTTGTAGTAGTTAATATTTTGTGTACTAACGATTTATTCTAATAAATTGTGAGATGATATGATTGGTACAGATATGACTGACAGAGATACCTCCATTCTTCCTTCTGTTACCCAAGCAACAACAGAAAGCACCAACAGTTGAGAATTTGAATACCACTAATCAGGCAGATACTTCGGGTCCTGAGTAAGAAGAGGATCAGAGTGAGTATATCTATAAACTTGAAAACGAGTTACTGGAGCTTCGAAATACTGTTCGAAATCTGGAGCAGCAGTGGCAAACGCAAACTGAACCATATCAAATTCCTACTACCATTACAACACAATCAACAACTCTGCCAGTGACGGTTCCGTTTCCTACAGTGACAAAAGGGACGCAACAAGCGTTCTTTTACCCTTTCACACCTCAAGGAACTTTTCCCTTTGCTTATCCTGGATTTAGACAACCATGCACGTATAAACAATTCCTTCACTTTAAACCATGAGAGGATCGTGGAAGCTCTGATCTAAACATTACCCTTAACTAGTTGGGGGAGATGGTTAAGGCGTTGGATGCCTTTAATTGCAAGGACAAATTGAAGGTAAAATTTGCAACGAGGATGTTGAAGGGAGATGCCATGCTTTGGTGGGATTCTCTCACGGGGCCTTTAATTGCAGCACATTTGATATTGCTTGGATAATGAAAGAATTCATGAATTTACAGATGACGGGGAATATGTCAGTTGATGATTTAATCCGACAGTTTAACGAGAGGTTGCAGTTTGTTAAGCAATGGGTGGGCTAGCACGTTATCCCAGGCTTTCACTTTGGCCAAACCGGATGAAGGGGATATCAAGGCGAGAGACAAGATGAGTAGAGACAGGATTTCTCAGCAGAAATCCCGATTTGAATAGTACGGCAATCAGTAGAGGCAGGGAGGGTAGAGCAGTCAGAAACCGAGCAACCAGAGTCAAAGGCCTACGACTGGTGGGTTTGGTCAACGGGCACCTTGGAGCAGTAGATGTAAATCTTTCCACATGGGGCCTTGCACACCCCAGACTCTGCGTTGTGTCAAGTGTGGCCAGTTTGGACATGAGCTCAAAGATTGTCGGTTTCCAAGGAATGTATGCTAGAATTGTCAGATAGAGAGGCACCGGGTAGGCGAGTGCCATGCTAAGAAAAAGACAGGGACTGGGTCAGGGGCACGGATGGCTGGGGGATCGTCTTCAGCTATGGGTCAGAAGAGAAAGAATCCTCCCACGCCTGAGGGTAGGGCTTTTAGAATGACGGTAGATGATGCTACCGCCACTGCTGATGTTATCACTGGTATGTTTCTGATAAACTCTACCCTTGTTAGAGTATTGTTTGATTATGGAGCGAATCGCTCATTTATCTCTGTGGAATTTTGTGCTAAACTGAACATGCCTGTTTCTAAGCTTACAATTCCTTAGACATAGAAGTAACAGATGGTATGATGGTTCCGGTCACGACTGTTGTGGCTGGAGAAAAAATTGATATAGATGGTGCGTGCTTTCCTCTTTATTTTCTTGTTATGTCTTTGTCTGGTTTCGATGTGGTGCTTGGTATGGATTGCTTGAGCTTGAATTGGGCCAGTATTAAATGTCACAAGAAATTAATCTCACTTCCTCTGGCTGATGGGTCACATGTTGTGGCAAGAGGTGAGAAAGTTGGGTCTGTCTTCCCGATAACTTCTTGTTTAAAGGATAGAAAGGCGTTGGCTAAGGGATGTGAGTCCTTTATGGCTTATGTTATCGATGGAAAGAAATAAAAGCAGACCGTGAATGACATTCGAGTGGTAGTGGAATACCCGGATGTGTTTACAGATGAATTGCCGCGATTGCCTCCTGTTCGAGAGGTAGAATTCAAGATTGATTTAATCCCTGGGTCTCAACCGGTGGCGAAATCTCCGTATAGATTGGCACCTTCGGAAATTTGAGAGATGATGACACATATCCAAGACTTGTTGGATAAAGGTTTTATCCGTCCGAGTTCATCTCCGTGGAGCGCGCCAATTGTGTTTGTAAAGAAGAAAGACGGTACGTTGCGTATGTGTATTGACTACCGTGAGTTGAATAAAAGAAAATAAAGAATAAGTATCCGTTACCAAGAATAGAGGATCTGTTCGATCAGCTATAGGGTGCTTCATTCTTTTCCAAGATAGATTTGAGATCTGGCTATCATCAGGTGCGTGTATCTGATGAAGATGTGTCCAAGACAGCTTTTCGCACACGATATGGCCATTATGAGTAATTAGTTATGCCATTCGGCTTAACTAATGCGCCTACAGTATTCATGGATTTAATAAATAGAGTCTGTCAACCAATTCTGGATGAGTTTGTGATTGTCTTTATTGATGATATTCTTATCTATTCAAAGATTGAGTCAGAGCATGAAATGCACTTAAGATAGGTTCTAGAAACTTTGAAGAAAGAACAGTTGTATGCCAAGTTCTCGAAATGTGAATTCTGGTTACGAGAAGTCCAGTTCTTGGGTCACATCATTTGCAATGAAGGAGTGACAGTTGATCCTTCAAAGGTTAAGGCAGTTATGAACTAGAACGCTCCGAAAACACCCTCCGAGATAAAGAGTTTTCTTGGGTTGGATGGATACTACCCCAGATTTATCAAAGATTTCTCCAAGATTGCTAGTCCGTTAACCAAGTTAACTCGTAAAGATATGCACTTTCTATGGGGTGATGATCAGAATATGGCTTTTCAGACTTTGAAGCAATTATTATGTCAAGCTCCTATCCTTGTTTTGCCTTATGGATCGGATGATTTTATGGCGTACTGTGATGCATCGTTTGCTGGTTTGGGATGCGTTTTAATGCAAAGAGACCGGGTGATTGCTTATGCTTCACGTCAATTAAAACCACATGAATAGAATTTCCCGACACATGATTTGGAACTAGCAGCTGTTATTTTTGAGCTAAAATTGTGGAGACATTATCTATATGGTACCAGATGTGTGATTTGTACCGACCACAAAAGCCTACAATATATGTTTACACAGATGGAATTAAATATGAGACAAAGGTGATGGCTGGAGTTAATCAAAGATTATGATTGCGAGATAAGATACCACCCTAGAAAGGCAAGCGTGGTGGCAGATGCGTTGAGTCGCAAAGGAGCTGGAGGTCATATCTAATTTATGTGAATGTAGATAGTATTTGATTTAGTGGATAGACTGAAATCCGCTCAGTTGGAAGCCTTGAAGGAAGAAAATCTGAAAACAGAATTGATGAAGAAAAGAAAAGAGGAGTTGACTGATGACTCAGGTGGATTAAAAACATACAAGACTCGTGTTTGGGTGCCTATGCTTGGAGAACTGAGGAAATTGATCCTAACGGAAGCGCACAAGTCCAGACTGTCGGTACACCCAGGAAGCACCAAAATGTATAATGACTTGAAGGTGCTATACTGGTGGCCATCTATGAAAGAGGATGTGGAACAGTTCGTTGAATCTTTTCATGTATGTGCGCAAGTGAAAGCCGAACATCAGAAGCCTTATGGATTATTAAAACAACTGGAGATCCCTGAGTGGAAGTGGGAACACATTACGATGGATTTTGTAACAAAGCTTCCACATACTCAGAAGAACCATGACATGATATGGGTAATTGTGTATCGTTTAATGAAGAGTGCTAACTTTCTTGCTACTTGTGAGACGGCGTCTCTGAGCAGATTGGCACAATTGTGTATTGACGAGATTGTTTCAAGGCATGGCATTCCGTTATCTATTGTGTCTAACCGAGACTCTAGATTCGTTTCTAACTTTTGGAGGAGTTTACAAAGAGAATTTGGGACGAAAATTAACTTGAGTACCGCTTATCATCCCAGACTGATGGTCAGACTGAACGCACCATACAGACACTTGAATATATGTTGCGTGCCTGTGTAATTGAGTATGGTGAATCTTGGGATTCACGTTTACCGTTGATTGAGTTTGCATATAATAATTCTTACCACTCAAGTATTGGGATGCCTCCATATGAGATGTTATTCGGTCGTCGTTGCCGTACCCCGCTTGTTGGTTAGAGGCTGGTGAGAAGCAGTTTACTGGTCCAGAGATTGTTCAGTTGACTGTAGATAAGGATGCTATTGCCAAAGAGAAAATCAAAGCTGCCAGAGATAGGGAGAAAATGTACGCTAGTCCTCGTCATCGGCCTGTCTCATTTGTGGTGGGTGAGCTGGTTTATTTGAAAGTCTCTCCGTGGAAAGGTGTTGTCCGTTTTGGTAAGCGCGGAAATTTCGCCCATCGCTTTATTGGTCCTTCTCGCATACGGCAGATAGTGAACGATCAGACAGTTACATTGGATCTTCCTTCAGAATTGGCACGTATTCACGACAGGTTCAATGTGTGTTATCTGCGAAAGTGTAAGGTAGAGGATGAGAGTCAGATTCTCCATGTGCATGACTTGAAATTTGATTCGAAGAAAAGACTTGTAGAAGAACCAGTGGAACTTTTGGATCGTAAAGTGACCAAGCTTCGCAAAAAGCAGATTCCTATGGTGTTGGTCAAGTGGAAACATAGTTTGGGTTCTGATTTATCCTGGGAGACAGAGGCGGATATGAGAGATCGATACCCTCAGTTATTTGAACGAGAAGGGATTCTGAGGACGGAATCCTCTTAAGGAGGGGAGATTTGTAACATCTGTAAACCCGGGCTAGTCGTTAGCGGTTTGGTGGTATGTGTTTACACGTGTCTTAATATCTTGATTATGTGTTATACTAGTTTAATTGTTATCTCATCTTAAATAAGTAAATTTATTACTTTGGAAGTAATTAAATTAAAAATGTGTGTATGTATGCATGTAAGCATGTATGTATATGTGTATATGTAATTATGAACTTAAAAACACCTCATGCTTGGAAATGGGTAAATAAGTAAGTACGTGTATATAGATTAATTTGAACTTGTAACACCATAATTTCAACACATTTTTTTTTAAATTGCTACGGAAGCGATAGATTAATATATATACATATATGTTTACAAAACCAATACATTAAACCAGGGTTAATTAATTGTTTTCAAAACATCATCAACATTGTAGTGTTACATAAACCAATGGCTCATCAAAAGAAAATCAGAGTAGCGGTCAATTATTCCCCAAGCACACCACTCCTCAACTTAACCAGCGACTTACCGAAACCTGTAAAATGGAGTGAGAGGTGGGGATTAGCACAAAGTTAAGTGAATGAAGGTTAAACCAAAAAATAGCATCAATGCAACCGAAAGATACAACAATAAACAAGCAATCGAGAAGACCGGTGGTTCTGCAGGAAACTACAACCAATGCCGGCCAAAGCAAAGGTTTACCGATAGTTCATTTGCTATTCTCACACAGTATTACCCTTAAGTTG
>JAUEJL010124185.1:0-11666 GCA_032274825.1 Drosophyllum lusitanicum | reverse complement strand
TCAAAATCACAGAAACAGAGAAAGTCGGATTTAGATTTCTATTTCAAAATATACACAACCCTAAGCCCCATACCTGACACCTGTGTAATCGTCGCGTCGAGCAAGTCTCCTTGATTTCTTCCATCTCCCCGTTGAGAAACACTGAAACAGAGAAAGTCGCCTCGTTGCCTCGACTGCTCGACACTAGAGAAACGACGCCTCGATTCCTTTCATCGCTCAGTCGCTCCATAGCCTCGACGTAGCGTATTGCTCACTGCTCATTCCGTCATTTGCCCAGTCGGCCAGTCTTACGTAACAATTTAATTGGGCTTTGTTTTTTTTAAACCTAATTGAACCTAGTATATGGTAGTTGGGCCATAATCAAAGATGCCCCCTTAGTTAGATGCTGCCCTGGGCTCAAGCCCAGTCTGCACATGGCTTGGGCCGGCCCTCGTCGCGCCTCGCGCCTTGGCGCCGCCATGACACGTTTTTTAGAACCCTGGGGAAACATGCTTAACAAACTCAAGAGGATAGCTAAACATTGGTTTCCAACCAAAAAAGCGATATTAAGTTTATGTAAGACAACAAATTAAATATGGGGAAAACATCAAGGCAGTTCATTGGACAGATCTTAGATTCAGCTAAGGCTAAAAAAAAGTTAAAATGTTATATTTTAGATGTATAAACTTTTGATATTGACATAATTACCTCTCTGTTTTGCCTTTTTGCACATTAGAATAGTAGAGTTGAGTGTACAAATTATTTTCCCATATATAAACATATGAATAGTAGAGTGAGTGAGAATTGGATCATACCTCGTTTGCAACTTGGGTAACATCGGCAAGTGACGCTAATGGAGCCATCATCGGAGATTTTGAAAATCCCTAAGATATCCCCATAATTTTGGCGTGTGAAACCACAAACTATTTGAATGTAATATGATGCTCGCACCCGAATTTCCCAAAGAAACGGAAACGGACGTAACTCTTCATATGAAAATATAGTTTCGGGCACAACCGCCAAACTTAGTTCTGTTACAAATAGAAAGAGTTATGGTTGTTTCAGAAGTTTGGTTTTTCTAATTTTTATTCATTATGTTCGACTTCTTTAAAAACTTTATTGCAATAACAACAATTCTGAAAAATAAAAAGCGTAAATACTTATTTATCGGTGACAACTATATATAAATTTTGTTTTAAAATTTTATTTCAAAAAAGAAATGTACACTCATTTAAGTTTTCAGTTATGAGGAACTTTACAAAATGATATCATATAATAATTAATAGCTATATATATATATATATGTATGTATGTGTGTGTGTATTAATTACTCTACTAAAAGATTCATAAATGAATGTAAAAGAAAGGCATTGGTCAACGATCGTTGATATCTTTTAGAGACTAAAATCGCTTGCTTTAAGAGTTCATTATTTCGATTACAATCAAACATGAATCCTTTTGGTTTTTATTTTCTTTATGTAATATTTATAAAAAAAATATTTAAAAAAAGGTTTTCCAAGGAATTCTGGTTTTTTCATATCAAAATACATAACATTTTGATATGATAAATATTTGAAGTGAAAGAATAAATGTTAACAAACACAAGTTAATTACAACATTTTTAAGACTAGGAAAATATATTTAAAAAATATATAAGTATTTCATTTGACCAGGAAAATATAATTAAAAAATCTAACAATTTTGTTTTAAAGGAATCATTACCATTTAAGGATAACAATCATAAAATTTACACACCATCAATCAATTATAAGAAAAATTAAAAAAATCATGTTTCATTTGGCTTCTCCTTTGTACCAAAACATTATCGAAACAAGAGCGATCATATGGTCTCAAAGTTAGTACAACCCTTTGCGAACGATCGATATTCTCTACTCACTATAGGAAAGAAGGATCGCGACAAAATAGCAGTGTTTATCGTCCACATTTTCTTTCTAGGGCTTTCAAAATCATTCCAGACTAATTAGGATTCATAACCTTTCCGAGTTTTGGAACAATTATTTCCAATTTTTGAAATGATCTCGATATCGATCCAAAATCAATTAGATTTATGCTATTTATGTCTACTTTTAATTATAGATAGATCATGAAAATTCCTTCCACACGCTCCGATGATTCATCGATGTGTGTACTTAAAATTTAACCAATTGCACATTTGCGCAATCACGACTCATTTTTCTTTTGCAAACCGGTGAGTAACTAATAGATCTAATCGATTGGTTGCAATATTTAAGCGATCATAAAAACCCATCTAAATCGGAGTATAATTAACAAAGCAAAGGATTTAAGCACAACTTAAAATCAAATTCAGCCACATCAAATCATCGATATCCAGTAGATCTAGTAAGTCGATTGAATTTTTAACCGGTCTTAGAAGTATCGACTAGATCGAAGCATATACATAACCAACAAAGCGATTTGAATGCATTTTAAATCAAAATCAGGCATATATAGGAAAGCATTAACTTAATTCGATGAGGCAAAAGTTAATCAAACACATTTTGTAAAGATTCATGAAGTTATAAAAGAAAATGAAGAAGAGAGATTATATACCTTGAGCCATGTCTGCGATATGAGTCTTCTGCACTTTTTTTTCGGAGTGACTGTGGCTTATGGATGAATGCCCAAACCCTCACTCTTCCGTATTTATAGGCGTCATACACCGCGGGTTAGATACATTGTGGGCTAAAGCTACGGTCACCCTCTCTTAGGTTTAGGATTTTCGCCGACACTTGTAATGTTTTTGCCAAATCAGCTTAAAAATACGTTGACGACGTCGTTTTTGGCCATTTAAATTATTTATGTCAATGACAATAAATAGCCGATTTAACAATTTTAGGGTTATCTCTAAAATACGGTGTGTACTTGACATTTCAAGCACTTACATCTTTTATTACTTTTTCATCAAGTACTCAAAAATTTTAATTCAACAATATATAAAATGTTGTTAAATCCCTAAACTTGGTTTGACTCATCTCTTATGTCCCTATACAAGCCAGCCACTATTTAATGTTTATAACTCGATAAACAAATTAATTTTGAGTAAGTAATTTATTATAAAATAAATAAAGAAACTTATTAAATATATGTAAGGTTAATTAATTACTCGAAGAGAACTCCTTATTTTATGTATGTTAATAAACTTTTAATTATGTTTCCTAACTTTAAATGGCCAATTCCTAGAAAGGTGAATCTCATACATGCACACATGAAAAATGTGATGCGAAAAACATTTTTGTTTTTCTATTAGTTGCTATAATTAAAATTCCAATGTCTTATGTGTTCTAGGTGTTTCATAAAGTTGTTGGTTCAAGTCACGTAGTGGACAAAAAGGTGTAGATTTAGCATTAGGTTTAGGGAGTACTCTGCCGTTCGAAAAATACAAGCAAATAGCAAAATACTAGAGAATGAAAAAGAAGCAAGAACAAATATTTTATGTTTAGACTTTTTATCTACCGGAGAGCGTGAGAACACACACACCATGACATATATCAATTTGACGTTTATCCAAACTTTTCTTTAGCCTAAATCCTAATACTGAAATTTGGAATTCCACCATATGCTCGTCGAGCATAAACACTGTGGTCGCCGAGCTTAAACACTAAGCTCCATGAAGTAAAATCAAAGTTGGCTTTTCTGACATTTATTCTCAACAAACACTTGTAAACTTGGTTTGCAGCCATCGCCCTTCGATCATCGTGTGGATAACTAACAAATCATTCATGTTGAAGTTAAAATGTTATTCTTGCTCCCAACACACCAAGAACTTACAAAACTTTGAGGGAAATAAATCATACTTGTATTTAAAATACACATAAACATACAAAAACAGAACAACATCAAAACAAATATACAAATACAACATTTTATCTCCATAAAATAATTAAGTTTAAAGCACCTCAATGCTACCTTCATATATAATAAAATATATATATAATTACAAACCAGAATCTATATATTCCATTCCTATAGATCTAGCATGATGCTCCTGCTCGACTTATGCAAATGGCTTCGTCGACTAGTAACCCACGTCCTCATTTTTGCCTATGAATCCTGATTAAGAACACATCACCTTACCCACTTATCTCTCATGTAAGGTGATATCTACTGAGAATGTGCCTTGGAACAGGTGATGTGTTTGCAACTCCTTAGCTTGCGCTAATGCTGTAGAATGTAGAGTTATGATAGAATATATCAATTGGATCAGAAATACTTTCGAAAACTACGGAGATCTCAAATAAAATATATTCATACATACACCCTCTGTTGCATCAGATGTTGCGATATCTTTTTCCTCTTTAATAGAACTTATGGAAGTGTCCTACGTGAAACTCTTCCAACTAACACATCATTCGTCAAATATGAACCTACCCTGACTGCGACTTAGAGTCACCATTGTCAATTCGTAACTCTCATGAGTGTAACCAATTACATTGATAGAGAAGAACCTCCATAAATCAATAATGATTCTTAAGTCCTTGGGCACTAAAGAAAGTTCTTCTTTAGTCCTTAGGCACTTATGAAAGTTCTTGAAAGTCGCTAACTAGACTTCACTCTTGTTGTTTTGTTATTTTCATAAGTAGCATTTGGACTCATGCACAACATGACATACATAATTGATCCTTTTTTTTAAGCATAAGGAATACCATTCACATGAACTAACATCTTCATAATTTTGCCAATTATGTAATTTTAATAAGTCTCGTAAGCCGCTGAAATCTATCTCTATAGATCTTCATATAACATATAGGTTGCATCTCCAGGGTTATTCATTCGAAAACACTTATTATTTAACACATGGTGATGTTGGTATGTTATTTCCTTTATGTCATTATCATAAATGATCAACAAGGTTACAACACTTCAATTCAACTTCATGTAAACATATGTCAAAGTGTAAGTTCCGGCTTTAAGATGCCTGCTTTTGTCCATAAATGAATTTCAGCTACGGACCTTTATACAATATATACTTCTATAGTCAACTTTCATCAAGGAAGGTAGTTTTGAAGTCTATGTGCAATATCTCATAATAGTACTATCAAAATGTCGCCATTAGAACATAATGGGCTTAAGCATGGCTACCAATGAAAATGATTCATCATAGTCTGCATTATGAGTTTTTAAGTGTAAGCTTTAGCAACCAATCTTGATTAAGAGGTATGTACATTTACATCGATATGTCCCTTTCTTTCTATTTTCTAGCACGTCTACCAAGTTCCAAACTTTTTTTGTGGTATGTAGATCGTATCTCAGATTTATTGGGTTCAAGCCACTTATCTAACTCTTGGCCCGTGTGACTCAGGCTTTGTCACTACATTGATTCCACCACATACTTTACTTCAGCCTTTGAAAACGATTGATCTAAATAACTTTTGCTTTCCATGAAGCATCCCCAGAGTAGTGTCAATGTAGGCCCCTTTTTCGCTGTGAAATGATGCTTGAAATAATCAACTATTTCTTCGTTTATTCCTCCGGGTCATGGAATCATTTTCCATCAAACATCAAATATTCCGGTTGGTTTTTCTTATTCCTCGTATTCATAACCATGTGGAAAAATTTTCTATTAGCATTTGCCTCCTTGATCAACCTAGTGTGAGATTTCTCCTCCGACTCTTCTTTCCTCCTTCAATTCCCCATTTCATCCACTTTGGTTCTCCATAGCTTACACACAACTTTACTATTCGGTTTGGTCTAAGACATTTTGACATTCCACTACCTCATCCTCTAGTTGTTTGATTTTATTTAATAATTCCACATTGTTACCCTTAAACCTCACCTTTAGCTCCTTCACCTCTTTCAGCTTCCAAGATATGTTTATGTTACCTTTGCCTACTCCAAATAGATTTTATCCGATCAACAAAACCTTCCTAGAATCAAACCCCAATCTCTACCCACCCATCCAATCACTACTACTTCATGGTCATGGTCTGAAAACGTAGTTCTTTGAACCCTTGCTCCAGTTTGGGAACTCGGTAAGTACCTCAACCCTTATTAAGAACCTATCTAATTAATAAGAACGAATGACTCTTGTCTACTGCTCCATGTAAACCAGTCATTTCTGAGTGGCAGATCGATCAACTCACACACTTGTATAAAATTCTGAAAATCTCGAATCCCTGTTAAGTCGCCTTTTCGAACTTCTTCTAATGATATGGGCTCATTCCAATCCCCTCCCCGTATCCATATCTTAAACTCCCTTAGTTATTCCTCTTATTTCACATAAAGTAATCTTCTCGAGGCAACCTCATTTGGGGCATACACATTCGTTAGCACCACATCCGGATGTGATTTTCTTAAAAGCTTTACCACAACCTTTCTCTTCGTTGAACCCAATCCCATTAACATTTAAAGTTATGATCTTCATCTTCAAACCTCTTCCAATTATCACCATAACATTCACCCGACTTACACTTCTCTCTAATCATCATCTTTTAGCTCCTCCAATATTCTCTTCAACTCCCCCTCATCCCCTTATATTTCCCGTCAACTTGTCCACTTCAAAGTTCCAACACATAGAAAGCTTCATCTATTGCATTATACTCATCCATGTTTACCTTAGTGTTCTCATCCACCATATATCTCCTCATTACTCTTTATTTCTTACTTCTTGACCTTTAACACATGTGTCTTCTTTCACCCGATTGTATTTTCTCCACCCTCAACTCTTTCTTCTTCTTACACTTCTTCTTCGGTGTTCTTTGCTCTACTCAAAGAATATGACCCTCCTCTAGCTCTTCTTCAACCAAATCTCACTTCACATCTTCTTCATCCATGTCTGCTTTCCCCTTTCCAAGAACCTCAGCCTGAAGTGGACTCCCGTCGTTTAATTTTTCTTTATCTAACCCATGTAAATTCTACTATCCTTGTACTTACCAACCTCCAATCCACTAACATTGGCCCAACTCTCAATTGGCCCATTTTCTACCATTAGCCCACTGCTGACCTTTACCTTTGGTTGATTTGATTAATTTTCCATCATTTTCTTTTACGTGGCATGACTCACCTACCCATGATTCAGATCCCACATCCCTTGGATGTTATCATTATTATTTAAGGTTCTGATGTTTCCACTTACGAAATTGATTCATCCAAAGAAATACATGTTTCACTAACTTGTAATATAGCTTTAACGGTATTGTACTATTATGTGGATGAATCAATTTTGTAAGTGGATTTATCACCTCTCAAAGCGTTTTCGTCTTCTGCTCCCGTCCCGACGTTTCCTTGCAAGAATCTTTTTTAAAGTTCTGATGTCATTATGACTCTGGACTAAGACCCTCCTTTACTTATGGGTATTTACCCTTACCTTCTGAGTTTTCCCTTCCCGCCTCTTGGGATTCATTCGTGAAACTACAATCAGCCTCCTCCTAGATATGTATTCTTTACATTTCATTGTCAATTTTAACATCTCTCCAGTCGGTCATGATCTTCTTAGTTCTTACTAATTGAAAAGAAACTCTTGCAATATCTAGTCTTCCTCAATAAAAAGTTGTCATACAGATGCACCCCACAGTCTTGCAATCTACCTGCAAAGCACTAGTGGTATAGGTAATGCTTCTACCCTTAACCATTTCATTGTGATTGAATCTATGTCGTCCTCCCACTGCCTTACCCAATCAAAATAATCCTCGACCTCTTCATCTTGCTCTTCATACAACTCCAAGAAGTACTTTATGCTCATAATCTTCAAACGTTAGCAACACCATATTACCACGCATAGGTTAGCTTTAGATGACACAATACCATAGCGGCTCTAGCTTACGACTATCAAAAGAAGGCGAATACATCTCATAACACAATTAAACCTTCGTTTATTAAACAACTCTTTTGTCATAAGTTCACATTATCTGGATATCATATGAAGCTGACTAATGCATCTTACAACCACTGTCTTGTTCTGGGGTAAAGTATTCCAACTTTTCCCACTTTTCTCCTTTACTCTCTTCCCCTATTCTTTGAATACTTCGCTTTTCTTGTGTTTTATCTTCATCCCTTCCTTCCTTTGCCCTTTCTAGTGCTCCTATGACCACTCCATGCTCCATTAACAACTCAATGATTGTCTTCTATAACCCTTCATTTCTTCCTCTTTTCCTTTTGAATTACTCCTTTTAATCGCTTTGCCCACCCTTACTTTGTTCAATCCCATCCACACTCTCCGATTGACGTTCCAATATCGCAAATCTTGCAAACCAAATCTTCTCCTTAGCTTATCCCTTCCCTTATGAAGATACACATCTACAACCCTTCCATACTTGTAGAACTCCCATGAGATATCTTTCTTTCACAGAATGATTGTCAAGTAGAAGGATTCAAACTTTGCCCATATCGTTTCACCTCTAGCTTCAATTCTCTAGGTTGCTTTACCGGTTGCTTGTCTTCCTTTTGTTGAACGTCCATCCGAAGCTCCATGCAGTATAGATAATCTACAACTTTTGCTTTGGTATTTAATATACCACGGTGGTCATCAAGACTCAAGAGGCTTCTAAAGTTCCCTATAAAACTAAAATTATAGAATTATTGACCTAAAAATCTGGGCACAACATAAAGTTGTTACGATACATCAAAAGCATACGTCATGAAGCACACAAAGGTATCATAATGCAGAGTCTTAAAAAGCATAGCTACTTGTTGGCAGAATTTTATGGAATGCTTATTGATGGTTTACATCCTAAAAGTATGATATATTAACTTTTTATTATCATTTTTTAATTCTTCCATGTTCGATAACAGATTATATTATTACAACTCTTCAAATATAATTAACATTATAACAAACTTATAATTTCATAATGTCAGTAAAGGTACCACATATAAACATTCAGAAAGAGAAGCATTAGAGTTAGTCCACATACAACTTATAGTTATAACAACAAAACTGCAACAACAAGAAAAGGTTACAATTTAATCTATGAATACCTGTAAATGCACATGTATTTTACAATCCCCAGATGAAGCACTCTTCATAAGCGTGACCGAATGAAAACCTTTTTGACATCAGATTTTGCAGGAGAGGAATTTTCATTGGAATCCTCTGATTCATCCTTACGAGGATCCAAATCCTTGGCACATAAGATTGAATCTTCATCATCAAGCCTTATAATATGCAAATCTTCCTCCATTTTCACCATCCGAGCTTGCATCTCCTCCATCATTAATGTATGTCGTGGTTTATTGTTCAGATTTGCAGGTTCAAGAGGAGACTGATCTTTCAATCCTTCTTTAACTATCTTATATACTTGCATCCCACCTTCAGATATCAAGAAACAGAATGATCAACTATGCAGTTCAAATTATAAGTGAAGTGTATCATTTTTTGCTTAATATGGAGTCACTCACAGATCACCAATTTAAAAATAAAAATAAAAAACAATTAAAAACAAACTTATTGCAAGCCTAAAATTGAAAATCAATCATTGAAACTAATTGTTGATTAATCCTAATATCACTTTCCAAAACTCATTAAAGTTCGAAGATAGGTCGGACTTTGTAATACTTAAAGCAATCTTGGTTTTAAAAAGCGGGATGCGCTCTGATGTGTTTAGAGTCCCGAGAGCCGATGCGTGATGCGCTCGCATCACGAACCTCATGCGCCCAATTTTCACAAAAAATACTTCTAAACTAATTTATACCTTGTAAATACTTACATATCAAAATTCCTCAATTAATACCAAAAGTAGTTTAATAGTAGTTCATAAATGTTGAATAGCATAACAGACAAGGGCGCTTAGGAAAATCAAAACAACCAAAAGACAAATCATCAATAGCCCCCACGAACTTCTCCAAACTTTCTCTAGTCACAAACTAAATGTCCCCAAGATCCGCATCATCAAACCCAAGCACGTCTCCATCTCCCGCATCATCATCGGTCACTCCAATGTCTTCCTCCACCTCATCATCTTCATCAACAAGAGCGGGTCTTTTTTCTTTATCATTTCTTGATGGGCCGACCCATCATCACCTCCTCTTCTTGGAAATAACTTGGCTCATTAGTCTTGGAAGCTCTACCCACTCCATCCCATGTAAGATCATCATCAAGAAACACCAAATCATCTTCATCATTTTCCATTCTACCCAACAATTAACTTAACCCAACATAGGCTTTTTAAGCCCATTCCAGCAACCAAGGCTCAAAAAACAAGTAAAAACAAAACCAAAAAAAAGCGCATTGGCCGCATCACGCATTAGGCAACCGCATCAGAGCACATTTCATACCCCCCACCGCATCAGGCTACCCAATGCGTTTCAGCCACCGCTCTGGCGCATCATGCATTGGGCGTGTCTGATGCGTGCATTTTTAAACCAAGAAAGCAATAATCTTCACAAAAAAAAGAGCCAGGAGCTCCGATTTCAGTAAAGTGTTTCATTTTTTCTACTTATGGGGGTCTATAAAGGACGAAATCAGTAGCAAGAAACTCATAAATCACTAATGTACATTAAAACTTATAATAAGCCTATGAAAATAAAATTCAATCATTGAAACAAATTATTCAATCCTAATTCCACTCCTCAAAACACATCAATAAGTAGTGGTAAAACCTAAACCAATAAGCTTTGCCATTCCTATGGAGCGCAGATAGCTCTTCGGCCATAGCTTGGCGCCATTCTAAAGACTTGTTAGCAACGGTAAAACTAGTGGGTTCCAGAGGAGGAAATGGAGGTGGTGTAGGCAGCGGGGTTGTAACGATCTGGTTGTTTAGGATTAGGGCGAAGGTTGGATGGCCGTGGCCGAGGAGCTGGTTGTGGAGGGGAAGCAGGTTGTGGAGGTGAAATGGGTGATGAAGGTGGAGATTGTGGAGGAGATTGAGAAGGTGGTGATTGTGGAGGTTCAGGTGAAAAACCGGGTGGTGGGTCAGGAAAAATAGAGATGTAGGGTGGAGTAGAGGGTGGTAGAGATGTTGGTGTAGACTGATAAGGAAAAACATGTTCATTGAAGCGAACATGCCGAGCAATGTAAACCCGATGAGTGGAAGGGTCAAGACAGCTATAACCATGGTGAGCAGGGCTGTAGCCAAGGAAAACACAGGGAGTAGACCGGAATTCAATCTTGTGACGATTGTACGGACGAAGATAAGGAAAAGACTGACAACCAAAAACACGTAAGAACGAGTAATCAGGTTTACGCTTAAAGACATGTTCAAAAGGAGACTTGTTGGAAAAAACACAAGAGGGGAGGCGATTTATGAGGTATACAGCCGTTTCAAAAGCAAAGTTCCAAAAGCGGTGAGGAAGACTGGATTGAGCCAAGAGGGTGAGTCCAATTTCCACAACGTGACGATGACGGCGTTCAACAAATCCATTTTGCTCACTGGTGTGAGGACAAGATCGTCGATGGATAATGCCAAGGTTGCGACAAAGAGTGGTGAGAGGACGAAATTATCCCCCCCGTTGATAAAGTTTACGAGAATGGTATGCACATCTGATTTTTGAGTTAAAGGAGAAATCCACATATAGCGAGTACAATGATCAACACACAAGAGAAAGTAACGTTGACCATCAAATGATGGTTCGGGAGAAGGACCCCAAACATCACAATAAACAAGATCTAAAATATTATTGCTATGAAAAGTAGAATCAGGTAAAGATAATTTTGATGATTTTCCACATTGACAAGAAGAACATAAATTATTTGATAATTTGTCCGAAACAGGTAAAGAACAATAAGAAATAAT
>JAUEJL010124174.1:0-11666 GCA_032274825.1 Drosophyllum lusitanicum | reverse complement strand
ATTCCATTATCCAAAATGAACGGCCAAGATTGGTTCTCGCAGTTCTCATACGAAAAACAGTTCTCGTTTGAACCCTCCCCTATGTGTGTATGTGTGTGTGTGTATATATATATATATATATACATATACTATATTATAAAGCATTTAGGTCTTTTGTTTAAACTCTTAAATTTTAAGTGTTTTGAAATTACTAAATTACCTCTCGTATAAACTAAATTGATTAACTATTAAATATACTTAATAAGCTTCTTATATTCCATTTTAATAACTAAACTTTATATATTTAGGAAAATCAAAGTTAATACAAGTTTTTTGAAAGTGAAAGTCAATACAAATTAACTTAATTATTAAAAAATATTTTTATAACCTTCTTTTCAATGGAGAATAGAAAAGTAAAGGAAATGTAAAAAAAATAAAGAAAATGGAAATGTCACCAAACAAAAATTATTCGCTGTCACTGACTCGCCGTATTACATAAATATCATACTCCATACGTCTTGAAAATAGACATGTTAACGAGTAGAAGTTATTCGTTATCGCCGCATTACGCGGGTATCACGCTTGTGTGTGTGTGTGTGTATATATATATATATATATTAAATTTATAATACGTTTAAAAGTCAAATCATGTAAGCATTACATGTTTATCTAAAACCCAATTTCAACAAAATTATACATTTTTTATAGAAAAACTCGGTAACTTCTATAAAGTCTGATTCTACACTTAAATGGTCAAACTATGTAACTTAAAACTAGATACTTTTCATATGATTTCATATGGAAGACAACTTATAAAAAACAAGATGGGAATCTAAGCAAATGGTAATTCTTAAGAAATTTATTAAAAAATAAATAAAATTTCTTTCTCATCATTAATTAGATTACAAAAATAACTCTCATGCATAATATATGAGGTCATAAGAATTCCTCTCTAGCTAGCTAGCTAATTCATTCTAATGATAAAGATGATTGCTCCAGACTACATATTTGGGATTTTAGGTAACTTCTCTAATATTGCATGCATCTTTAACTTGTTTTGATAGATTGATTATGTAGTAGGATATATAACATAATATGTTTGTTCTCTTAGGAAATATCACTGCAATATTGATTTTCACTTCACCCATGTAAGTTTTTGATCATGTATACAACATGTTACAATCTGATCTTTTGATTGTTAAATTATTCAAATGGTAATTCTTAATATTATTATAGATATCAATTTAAAGAGATTCTGAAGAGAAAATCTGCAGAAAACTACAATGCTGCACCCTATGTAACCATGTTATTGAGTTGTTCTTTGTGGATACTTTATGGGATATTTGACTCTCATGAGGGTCTTATTATCATCACGGTTAACACCGCGGGTCTCACCTTACAAGCCCTCTACATCACTCTATTCTTCGTATATTCATCTCCAGAGAAACGGGTAAAACACCAATAACACTTTGATACCATTAGACCAAACTATAATCGCAATATAAATGTTTACGATATTTCAGGTTAAATATTTTGGTTTTGTTATATTGGATGTCATTTTCTATGGGGTAATCGTAGCCATCGCATTTGTTGCATTTGAGGAGGGTTCACGACGTAAATTTATGGGTGTTGTATGTGCGACATTGACTGTAATGATGTATGCCGCGCCTCTTGCTGCAGTGGTAAGTTTTTTGACAAGTATTTAGGGGTTTTGAGAATGGCTAGAGTCAATATAGCCAACCAAATTAGTTTATACTTATATGTTTGGCTACATATTTGCAGAGAAGAACAATAATGACAAAAACCATAGAGTATATGCCAATTCTACTAGTGTTCTTTCTCTTTATCAACGGCTGTATTTGGGTCACTTTCGCTATTTTGGTGACAGATTTATACGTTCTTGTAAGTATTCTTAATATCCTCTTCCTTGTCTACTAGAAAAAATTGTGAGTACCGATTAACCCGTTGGTAATTTGATGTATATTCAACGCCATTACCAACGAAAATACTATACTAACTTTATTCCTCGACGGGTCTTTTTTCCTATTCCGTTGAGTGCTAGCTTATAATTTTACGCGGTGGCGGATCTAGGAAACACTTTCATAGGAGGATGTGCCAATTTTGTGGTAGAAAATTTTATAGTTTGATGATAATACTTTTGCAGGTGCCAAGTGCTCTTGGAGTAATATTAGCAGCAATACAATTGTGTGTTTATCTAATGTACAAAAACTCAACACCATCAACAAAATCAGTAGACATGGTTAAGGAGTTGGAAGAGGGCTGTGTGGAGATGCAAATGAATAGTAGAGGTGTCGATATGCAAGCGAAGCCGAATAGGGAAAGTTCTCAAAAACGTGCCCTAACTCGACTAGATGCCTTCCCAGTAATAAGGTCACCATCCCTTAGTCCAGAGAGATCAGACCTTCAACAGCTTGAAAATATTGGTGTTGATTAAGGCTTATAGTTTAATTCATTAGTTATTGTTATACTCTCATGCACATTTTGGTGAAGGCTTTAATTGTAAGCTAGTATGTATATGTTAAAGTTCAAAGTTAACCTGTAGCACTTCAACTCTAAAAAAATAGTTACTCGTAAGTCAAAACATGCATGATTTAAGTCGAGTGAAAACTAAAGTTCAAGCTATTCAACTATTCAAGTAGATTAACAAGTCTTAGAGTATGACATACCTGTCTAGTAATACTCGCTAGCCATATGATCAATTTAACAAAGTAGTAATTAAAGGATAAAGTTTGTATCTTTTTGAAAAAAGACCAAATCTGTAATTCATGGATTATTAAAGAACCATTTATGAAAATAACTCTAGTTTATATGATAATCATACAATTGAATTGTCTAGTAAAAAAATGAGTTAAGAGTATCTAGCCTGGAGTTAAGCAGCGCTTCAAACTATCAAATATCTAAATATAAATAAAAGACTAACTTAAATCATCTTTATTAGACAATCTTACCCATTCGTTTTGGTTAATTTAAATCTCAACCATTCGTTCATATTGAAATTAAAATTTGATTTTGAAGTCTTGTGTTTTACATTTACATTTCTTGTTGGTGCATTTTATTTTTAATGTATGGTATAACTTACTAGAGTTCTTGAGTCAACTTTTAGATGTTTTATTTCATTTAATTTATTAGATATTATTTTTGTACATCATTAACATGGTTCATTAATTTGTGGGATTAACTCGTCATTACATTGTTCTATAGGCATCTGTTCATTTAACCTGTACACTAGGAGTTAGTTCAACTTGTGTAGTATAAAGGCTTCGCCCTCACTCTATTGCTAGCATAACTCAAGTATTTTGAGTAATTAGACATACTTGGCACTTTGAATTTTGTATTTACTAAGTTTTAAGAATCATACGAGCATTACTAGCAGCGGGTTACAAGTTAAGCCAACCAACCTGATTTGGTGACGGATGTCACATAATAAGAGGCAAGTAATAAGAGGAGAAAATGAAGAAAAGCTGGTTAAAGCATCTAACTTGAAAGTGAGGTGGTGGTTGACACGTGACATGGCAAAATCCAGTGGTGCAGATCATTCCCTTATCGTGAGATATTGGTGATAAAGATAAATTATCACGATATCATGTGAAAGGACCAATTTGCCCTTGAATATATCACGTTAAATTGCCTTTCCACATAATCTGCCAAATTCTCATGAGATATTCAAGGGCACTTTGGTAATTATGTAAAAAATCACAAGAAACCGAAAGAAGATGAGACTTTGATTTCTAAAATATGGACACCACGTACTACCGGTAACATTTATTCTTTTCTCCCCCTTTCTTTTAACTCCTCTCTCTTTCATTCACTCCAGACCATCGGTCTAATGGTAACGTCGGCTCTCCACTACCGCCGTGTTTTCTTCATTATTCTAGACTGGTTAGGTGTGTGTTTCTACTAGGGGGCGTTGGAAACACGAGAGAATGAGAGAGAGAAAGAGGAATCCTAATTGATGTGGTTAGGTGTAGGTGAAGGAGGTGGTGAAGAACAATGACGGGTGACGACGATGAGTAGAGGTAAAAATGGTGAGTACAGGATGGGAGGACCAGTCACATACGAAGAACATGCACAAAAAAATCTAAAGAAAGATAAGTTGTCGGATATGACAACAATAGTAACTTGATCTGTGTGAGACAGAGCGATGTCTTGCGATGGTGATGGTTGTGCTATGACGACAGTGGAATGGTGGAGATTCAACATTGGTGGCCGGATACCTTAACGACAAGATTGGTGGCTGAGAGACCGGAATGAAAGAAAAAAAGAGGCGGTCCAGATGGAGTGATGAGCGATGGTGCATTTGTTGTCTCATGGCTGCACGTAGAAGGGTAGAAGGAAAGATGGATGAGACTATGAGAGTAATCAGTAATGGAAGTTCCTTTCCTCAATAGCTAAAGCCTATTTTCAAGATTTCTTTTCTTTCCCATAAATTTTCCGACAACCCCTCATCAATCTTTAGGTGGGTGTGTGTATACTCGTTTAGAAACTCGTGTATTACACGGGTCTAATTATAAGTGACTTATGAATATATAAAACAATAACAATACGTAAATGAACTTAAGAAATTAGATATAAATCATAAAATTGAGAAAAACCTTCTTAATTTGTATACAAATCATGATTGGTCTACGATTAGTATATATGTTGCTAGATGCACATCCTTATTGAATGCTAAAGAGGTTTTGAAATTATAAAACTAATATATATGATACTCATTCGGATGCCATTACAGGTATATATAGACTTGTCTGTTATCTGTAAAAGGAGAACTCCATAACATTAATAGACTAAAAGCATTACAGAACATGGGAAGCTAATTCACAAGGTATATATAGGTTTGTCTATTAATTATTAGAAGTGAACGAATGCTGAACGATAAGACATGAATGGATGAAAGACACTCGGGATTAATTCCTTTCATGTCATAACCGGTCTATATATTTGTATGCAAGTTGAATTGGTCTATTTAGGTTTTAAAATGTCTTCGGAATTATTAACCTTGGTGAAGGTTTCTGATTTGGTTTATGAGATAAATAGCTTTGTAATAACCTAACAATAGAAAGATAAAACACACATTGTATGATGCAAACAATCTCAGTAGTAAGAATCAGATGAAATAAAGAAAATACGAACCTAGGATCATCTCCTTGTATCTAACTAAGGATCGTTGAAGACCCTCACAACTTGAAGAATTATTGGCTTATGTCAATCAATTTTAATATTACTTTATAATTGATGTTTCTTCCCCAAATATCAGCAAACCATTTTGTGTGTTGGTGACAACGGTATACATCAGATAAAAGAACAAACATTATTTACATAGTTACCCCAAGTCTTGGAAGATGAAATCTCATTGACCAATTCATTAGCAACTGCCACTTCATTAAACTCGGCATGGTGAAATGTATTAGCAATGGAGCAAAGTTGATTACCTCTATATGCAATTAAAACCATCATAATTCCCCCTTGAACGGACGTCATTTTGAGTCTGCCCTTGACATACTGTTAGATTAAAACCATTAGTCAAATCCACAAGATAAACATCATCAGCATGACTTATAAACTAATAACACGTAATAAACATGAAAATTAACACCCAACTCATTTTCCACCTCTAATCATAATGTGAGTAGCTATGATTGGTTAAGAAATGACTTGATAACGGTGTTCTACACCTTCTGCTAAATGGTAAATTGAAATTAAAGGGTTTAAAATTGAAATTGGAAGTCATTTACCTTCAATTGAGAAGAAACTATTGATTGATTTTGGTCACTCAAATGCGCCATCGGTCTAAAAACATTCGTTGACATATTTGATACATGCTACAATGGAAATAAGATATGTATTTATGAATATAGGTTAAATATATACTCTTAATTGTAATACTAAAACATATTCCAAAGCTTTGTAATAGAATCACTAATATCAACCGCAACTTAAAAACATTACAAGTATTTAGATGTAAAATTCAAAAATGTACATTTTAGGAAACTTAATAACAAACTAAACCTTACATCAAGTATGCCTGCATAGAAATATTACTACTGCAATTGCAACAAAACTAAGCAAATTGAGTAATAAGCTACATCAAGTCTTTTTCATACAAACTAAAAAAAAGAGCCAAATACTAAAATAAGCATAGAAGAATGGTGATATACTGAGAAGTACATACATCCAAAACAAAATTAACACACAAATTACAACTCATCATAAATGGGCAAAATTAACATAGAGCAATAGTTGATGTTTACTAACCGAGGAATTACATCTCAAACATATTGAGATTTAATCAAACCCGATCCTTCCATTTTACAGTCAAGTTATCAACAATATAGAAGATTGAGGTGGTATCAAGTATCAAAAATATAGAAACTAATACTTCAGCAACATTTAATAATTAAAACAACCCACATAATTTAGATATTTGACGTGAAAATTACTATTACAATTAAGTCTAATGTAATCATGCTAGAACTATGGTGATAACAACCGGATAAAGTGTTGCCGTAACCAAGAAAATTCAAAAGGTTGTTTTTTTAGAACAAAGAGAAAGTTTAATATTCATGATATCATAGTTAGATAAGTTTCATATTCCATGTCATTCACATATGAAAAGCAAAAAAAGTATTTGGATTGTCAAAAATAAGGGTTAAGTGCACCGAAATGTAATGAACTATCCCAATTTAATATTGTGTGTAACAAAATAAACTTTCTTCGCTAAAATTCATCAAATTATCCGAAATTTACGTTTAATGCAATATGACCTTCTATAGAAGGTTTCCAGGTCACCCTCATTTTTTTCTATTTTTTTATTGTTTTATTATCAGTTATTATTATTATTATTATTATTACTACTATTACTATTTTATTGTCATTATTATTATTATTATTATTATTATTATTATTATTATTATTATTATTATTATTATTTCAACAACATTGATCCATGTGCATAATTCATGAACCACCGCCACCTCAGAACCATTGGCCACCATCATCATCGCCACCCTCACACCGCCTACTCCCTCCACCATCATCACTGCGACACCTCCTCCACCACCAAACATCAAAATCGATCTGTTCACCCAAAATCGAATGGGGTTTTTGGTCTGTTCTAGAAGCCTTTAAATGGGTATCTTTATTCGAATTGAAGCAAACCCAAAATTGACATATTGGACATCTTTATTTGATTTGATTCCATTCCCTCGATTATTCACCCAAAATTGACATATTGGGTATCTTTATTCGATTTGATTCCACCCCCTCGATTGTTCACGCATGTTTGATTAACATGGGGATGCTTTATGGGACTTTTCTTTATGAACAATCAAAGGAACCATCGATGTTCAACTCCTTAATCGAAATCCAAACAAACCTTATGAACCTTAAATTAGTTCCACATTCATGTGGGTTTTGATGAAGATGGGATGAGTACGAAGATAAGACGAAGAATCAAACCAAGAAGGACACATGAAAACCCTTATTTGCTTGAAATCTAGATCTATGACGATGAAGATGAACTCAAAATACTATAATCACAAACAATAAATCGCACACCTAAAACAAAATTTATGGAATCGTGATGATTTGAATCTGGTGGTGGTGGTGGCTTCATATGAAGATGGCAGCGGTGTGGCTTCATATGAAGTAAATTGTCACCGTAAAGTGGCGGTAGTGGTGACGACGTATGGAGTAACTGCCTTAGAAGCTGTGACGGTAGCCAGAGTGACTTTTAGAGGAGCCGGTGGTGGGATGAAGGTAAAGAGCCAGAGAGAGAGAGGTCGATAGATTTGGGGGTTTGGGATTGAAACCATCTGCAAACCCTTGGAATAGGAAGTGTGTTTGTGTTAATAATAATAATAATAATAATAATAATAATAAATGATAATAAAACAATAAAAAATAGAAAAAAATGAGGGTGACCTGGAAACCTTCTATAGAAGGTCATATTGCATTAAACGTAAATTTCGAGTAGTTTGATGCATTTTAGCGAATAAAGTTTTGTTTGTTACACATAATATTAAATTGGGTATAGTTCATTACATTTCGGTGCACTTAACCCTATAATATATATCAAACTTTGTACATAAATGTAGAATTTCAGTAATATATATCCGGTTATCCAAGTTAACCTAGCTAGCTAGGTCACTATAACACATGAATATGCCTAGACAAGTTTCTTTCCTACTTACTGTCGTATATATATATTATTAACATGTGTCTTAGAAGTTTTATTTTTATTTATATATAGAAATAAAAAATAATCGTTAATTTATAGATTTTGATTACGTATAAGTTAAACAGTCATCTCGTAAGAAAACGTGGATTGCATTATTGGCGGTTACAAACATGTGATTGGACGACAATATAATTGACATGCTTATGTTGTTGGATATGTTTTTAGGGGAATATGTAATATTCAAGAAAATAATTGCAAATATTTAAAACGTGAGAAATGTCAATTTTCACCGTATATATATAGCATGTAATATATATATATTATATATATATATATAGATAGATAGATAGATAGATAGATAGAGAGAGAGAGATTCATCATTCATTTAGGTGATCGATCTAGAGGGTAGTTGATGTTGAATTCTTGGTTTAATGTGATTTAACGTGTCTTAAAAATTATAACACGTGAAAGAATAGTTGTATAGATATCAAGAAAAGAGTACAAAACTTCTTGTTAGAATAATCATGTTTAAAAACTTCTAATAATTTTTTTTAAAAGCAAGAACGTATCATTTCTATAAATATCAACAAAAGATTACCAAAACCCGAAATCCAATTTAGGGGAATAGGCTCCAAGATAGAGCCTTTACAAAATAAATTGAGTCATCCAAAAATAGACTCTCTACAGAACATAATATTGATTACAATAAAGGGATGAGAATTTCAACGGCTTTGATGCGTAACCAACCTAGTTTTAGGCTTGGGTTTTTAATCAGTTTTGGAGCAAAAAAATGAACTACACCATCAAAAATACATCGATCCTTAGGTATGTGAAATATTGTTTGGTTCACATATGAAATTGATTGCATTCACAAATATATGTTACAACAACTCAAAATAAACAACATGAGATAAATCAAACATGAAAACAAAACATATACCAAATTACAAACTACGAAATGATACAAAAGAAAAGCGAATTGAAAACTACCCAATTCACAAAATTTTTCCTAAAACCCAAGTTACAAGCAGGAAGTTAAAATCAAAATCAAAACACATGAAAATCTACATGTAATAGATCAAACCCACATCTAACATATCGAACTCCATTAAAAAACACATATTGATTAAAATCCAAATCGACTAAAACCCGAACTTAAAAAATAACCATCAAATCCCTAAACCATGTCTAATATGTGAGCAGAGGAAAACACACCGAAAAAAGGCTGAAGGCATTGACATGTGGTCAAAGGTTGGCATTGGCAAAGTCGTGGTTACACATCGATGGTGGTTGAGTGTCGGCGGTGGCTATACTGTTTTAGGTTGATTTTATCTTCTCCTAATTGTAATTTCATCGATGAGGATGAGTATGAGTATGATGAAGATGATGGGTTGTGGTAGTAGGGGATAGAGACCCCGACGAGGATGTGAGCGAGGTCGGTGGCAGTAGTTGATGTAACGTAGATATGCTGTGACGCAAGGCAGATGCGAGGGAAGTTGTAGATCTATGGTTGTGAGGCAGAATAGTAGTGGTAAGCAAGGTCAGTGGTGACGCTAGACGGATGTTATAATGGGGTGGGATTGGACCGTCGACCGTCAAAGGGGAGGGGACGAAACTAGACATGCAAATGGCGAGACTAATGTGGGGAAAATGATGATATCCTGTGACTATTTTACCTTTTTACATAGAAAAACGGTCTTTAATAATAGCCTTAAGATGAAAGTAAATGGATGATTACAATCAATCCTCTATTTTTTTAAATTTCTCAAATGAACCTCTCAATACATATGTTGGGTTTATGGGGTTCATCGTTCTCTCGAGCCTGTCAAATCTGCGACTCTTAAACCCGACGCTCCTGTAGCAATGCAGGAGCATCCCATATCGGTGAGGCAATGGTGGTTCATTCTTCCTTATAAGGAGGGTGAATCTTACTCCTACAATATAACGCGTTTTAAAGCTATGAGAGGCAACCCAAATCGAACAATATCCTTGGTTGGTTCCCTGGTTACGATCCTACAACATACACACGCTAGTTACATTATGTGTGTGTATCATTTTATGTAGTACGAAGGACTTAAATATAAAATACTATGAGGGCTGTAAATGTAAATATCCCATAGTGTATAAGTAGACATTTTCACATGACAAAAAAGATAGTTACCAAATTTACAATTTAAACCACTACCTCTAGCGTGTGTATTTTGCTCTGATCATTTCTTCGGATCTACAGAGCAATTGTGAGCATTATACTTGAAAAGTGGGATGAGCATGTGGTATTAGAGCTAAAGGATAGAGATTTGATCAACAAAATTGAAGAATTAAAAAGGATTTTTGGTCTCTGTTCATGAATACGTGAAGAACAAGCGGATTTATTAGCTAGATTCACATAACTTGAAGAATTTTGGTGAAATTCTTTCTCCAATAATCATTAATTGATTCTTATATAACAAACTTTTAGAACTTACACCCACACACATAAATAGTTTTTTAAAACTTTTTATTTAATATAACAAACTTTTAAACTTAGTTATAAAGGTAATTAACCTTTTCGAATATGACTTTTTCAATGAGTAGGATATTTTTATCTTTTTTAGTTCTAACTGGTTTTAGTTTTTATTGTAATATTTTGTTTGTCTTTTTAAAATTTTAATTTGATTTTTAATTTTTTAGATTTCTATGCATATAGAAAAACGAAGTCGATGCTAATGTGACAGTTAGTGATGATAATGATGTTAGTTATTAGTGTTAGTTATTTTAGTGTAATATAAGGATTCACTATTCAACTAAACCTGAGAACGAGTCAGGGTGGTGCGGAGTATAGACTTGTTCAAGTTTTAACACTCCTAAACCCAAAAATAGTGGGCGTCGAGAGGCCACGCCCCTAGCGGGGTTCAAGAGGAAGCTAAGTGCTAAAATGATCAGCTAAGTGCTCGACTGATTAACGTGCTCGGTTAAGTGCTGAATTGTGTTGAGCTTGTCAGCATGATAAGATGAATGCTCTGCCGAACGCTCAACTGACTTAGTATCTTCGCTTAACTGAGAACTTGCTTGGCTAATCGGTGCTCAATTGAGCTTTGTTTAGCCAATTGGTGCTCAAATAAGCATTTGCTTAACTAAGCATTGTAATCTGACCCGTTAATAACTATAAATAAATGACAATTAACCGTCGTGTGACCGATTTTGGCGGTTATTGGAGTCAAAATGACTGCTTTCTAGGGTGTCTATTAAGGTTGTCAATTCGGGTCGGATTCGTGTTATTGGGTTTGAGCCAATTTCGTGTCAACCCAATTTTAACCCATTTATTTTCGCGTTAGGTTCGGGTCGTGTCAATTTTTTCGTGTCAGGTTCGTGTCTACCTATTTAGGCCAAATGTGATCGACGAGTATTTTTTCGGTTTACGACTACGGTTTTCTGTTTCAACTACGATTTTCTTTATCAATCTTTCAAATTCCATGTTTGTTTTCCAACTTTCGGTAAGAATTTCGAAAAT
>JAUEJL010124163.1:0-11666 GCA_032274825.1 Drosophyllum lusitanicum | reverse complement strand
CATTCAAACCTTCCTTTATTGGACTCATAGAAGCCGGTACTCACCTGTGAGTCTAAAGCAACACAAATATGTATTCGGCTCTCCTTGTTTGCTTAATTACCTATTGCATACATACAAGTTTACTTAGATTACCATACAACATATACATATACTATTACTAGTGTTAAAACCCCCAATTATGTGTTTAACTTATTAAAAATACATAAACCATCCCAAATACCCCTAAAGTTGTTAAAAATGATTCAACAACATTCCATATACCCAGAACATTGAAAAACAGCTAACTGTTTACTGCAGAGCAGATCGCGCCGCGATCCCTTAATGGGTCGCGCCGCGACCTCAGAACAGAAGCTCGAACAACAGCCCCTGCACTGCTGTGTTTCCATCCAAACTCAATTTCAAATGTTTCTCAGTTGTTTCCAGGTTATGTACCAAGTTTGGGACATTAGTAGGAGTCCATAAACACTAATATAACATGTTTTAACATCAAATTCATAACTAATTCATCAAATCACCATTAAAGACCCATTTGGTCAATTTCAAAGAATTACCTCAAACTAGCATCTATAATTCATAACATGAGTTCCAAACTACTTATAGATGATCTTAGAACAGATTAGAACTTAAAAATCCAAGCTTTAATGGCTAAATTCGTTTAACCCATTTTTAACCTAAATTCTAAAAAATGAAGAACAAGGATGGAGAAGCTTACTAGGAACAAAATGATGATGAAGAGAGGATCTAGAACAGATTGAAGACTTGATTTGAGCTTGATTCCGGCCTTTGATCTTGAATTTTGCTAGAGTTCTCTTCAAGAACAATTCAAGGGATGAGAGTATGTGTGTGTAATCGTATGAATGAGTGTGTGTATGTGTGTTGGCTGACTCATCAAAATGAGAACCGACTTTAGGTTCTCATTTATCCACAAAGAGGTATTTTGTTCCCCTTTTCAACATACAACACGACACCCGATTAACCGTTTCAACTAACGAAGATATTTTCGGAATCCTCGTTTGAAACCAGTTAATATTTTATTATTCTTATCTATTTTCATTATTATTTTTAAAACCTCATTTACTAACCAATAGCATATTTTCTATTAATACTTATAAGTATATTCTTATTTAATTCTTTTAATTAAATTCACGTACCAAATGGAGCGCACGAATATGCCCAATTTGAGGATGTTACAATATGTTTTATATATACTAAATACTTAACACATGTATTATATACTAAGACCACACATAATGGACTAAAACAAGCTCGTCATTTGTGCTCATGATGTTTGTCAAGGGCTTGTCATTCACTAGGGGGCTTTAATCATTTTGCTCATCGTCACTCTCCGGCTCGTCATTCTGGTGATGAGCTCATACCTCATTCTCATCTTTTCTGTTTTTTAATTTTTTTCAACATCATATTAATGTAAATTAATGTTACGGGGACCAATTTTGTAAATCGAATTCCTTTACTCTATACGATTGGATGTTGCACATGTGTTGTGCAATAAAGATATATGTGGCTGAGTATTCTGCGATAGATTTCCGAGTGTTGTACAAAAGTTTGAATTAATATGATCAATTAACTATAACAATTTCAAATAATTGTTGCTTAATCAAATTTATTGATATATGTGTTGTTGCTTGTTCAATAATTCCAAATTCAAACTTTCATATTAAAATCGATTCATAAAAACTATGAAATAGCATGATCAAAATTCATGAATTAGTTTGTCACTTGTAAATTAAATATTTTAATTTATTATTGGAACATTGGTTTATATATGTGTGCGGGTTTGTTTATTGTTTTTTTTTTTACGTTTACTTTAGGGATAAGCCATTGACTTAAATACTTGATCTTAAAATAATAATAAAAAGTCTTGAACAATGTAAGAAACCAATCAAAATTTCCACTAATTAACTTATTCAACACAGGAATTTGTTGTGATCTATGTTCTCACCCATAAGATTATGTTATATAATAATTCAAAAAAATATTAGATTAGATTTAAAAGGTGTTTCACATTTTTGTAATTAATTGAATAATTTTCAAACATTGTAACATATCAAAAATCAAGAGTTACTAATGAGCTCATTTATGTAATTCTTGCACGTAGGCTTTACTTTGCGTGCTATTTTTTCTATATCTTAGAGACTTTTTATATTGATTTTTGTTTAAATAAAGTGAATCTTTGCTGTTAAAAAAAGTGGAGTGGTATTAATATTTCAAAACTAAATGCTTCTTAACAAGTACGTCCTGTGAAATTTTTAGGCACTGTACAAAGAGAAAAAACGAATCATTTTTACATACACATATATAAAAAAATTAGGATATTTGTTATATTCAATAGCTAAAATAAAAAAAAGGTAGTATAAATACTTTATCCTACATGGTTATAGGATTATGAAGTTCTCCTAACATTATTAGAAGCAAAGTTAAGAATCAACTTTTCATAATCAATTCTCTCCAAAATATCATTCTTAATAACTATCGTTTTCGATACATTAAGTCTTTCTTTTAACATTCTGAACAATAAGTAAGACGTCAATAGCTTAAGTTAAAAAAAAACTTGTTTATGTAGATGTAAATGTTATTCGAATAGTCAACAAAACTCTACATGCAATAATTGCATTAGGAAAGCAATCAACTTGTATATATAAGATATTTTAACACATCATTAGGTTTGATAGTTTCACCGGGTAAAAACGTGTGAAACAGCTTTAACTCCATATAAAATTCATTTGCATCAAGATGTAATCGTCTATCATACTTAAATGCGGCTTCAACACGACTATATAACATTACTTAAGATCTTTGTCATTAAATCCCTAATATCTATATTTTAGGGCTTATATAATAAGTATTTTAAATATGAGCTACCTAGCTAGTATTTCTATTTTATTAATTGGACTTTAAAAAATTATAACATTATATCTATCTATATTTATAATATATGGATATAGATATTTAGGCCCTATAGGCCATGTGCGATCGTACCTACTACACTCTCTAAAAGACATATCCCATTATTGCATAATTAATTACATGCTTATTAAATAGTTAAGGTTTGCATCTTACAGAACATAAAAATGTTTTCATTTTATTGAACAATTAAGTTCAACTCTTACTCCACAAGTATTGTTCTTTTACTAGCATGCATAAACCAAGTATTACAGAACTTTAGGCATGATATATAGTTGAACTCTGGAAAATGTATGTTACACATTATATATTATGCATACCTCTTATCCATTTGGTTTTGTAAGCTTGCCCTCTTTAAGTCGCATAAAATTTTCGAAGGCAACACTACTCATTAACGTACTACTACATTTTTGTTTGGCTTGTACGTAATTAAGCTCGCCCTGAGTGGTAATTGATTAATTTGTGGATGCAACGACAGAATTGATTAGCTGCGCACACATATATATTCAAGTTTGAAACAGGGATTACATCTTAATTCGTACAAAATCAGAAAAATTTGTTTCACGAACTTACAATCCTCATCAAATATCATCTCTATCGATCCTATTAGATTATATTATGGTTTTTGAAAATTTTCTTGTATAAAAGTAAAAACCATAATTAAGCTTAAACCGAAATTACCCTCTCTTTGCCCCTAATTAATCACAAGTAATGGAGATGCTCTTCACTTTTCATATAAACTTTATATATGGTATATATATATATATATATCAAGTTTCACCTTAATTAATTTGTCAAAAAGGTATTGTAACTTCTACCAATTTAAAGTTATGATTCCAAACAAATAAACTTGTATAATATATTTATAACCTTTTTTTTTTGTTACAAACATGCATGGCGCTAATTAATATCATGAGTACTCAGGGGCGTCCGGATACGTGGATTTTGTAGACCCTGTGCGAAATGAAAAAATGGCCCCATATATATACACATATAGATACACACACATATAAGCAAAAATTCACTAATACTACGGTGTTTATTATATCAAAAACTAAAACAAAAGAAGGGTAGTAAAATAGTTTATCCTATATAGTTACATGAATTGGGAAGTTCTCCTATCATTAGTGAAATCAAAATTATGAATCAACACTTCATAATCAATACTCTCTAGGATATCATTCTCAATAGCTATCATTGTCAATTCATTAAGCCTTTCTTATAACATTTTAGACCGTAAGTAAAACTTGAACAACTTAAGTTTTGAGAAACTTCTTTCTGCAGATGTAATAGTTACTGAAATAGTTAACAAGTCTCTATATGCAATAATTGCATTGGGAAAACAATTTACTACTTTCATGTATTTTAAGAGATCGTTAGGTTGGATAGTTTTTCCGGATAAAAACGTGTCAAGCAGCTTCAACTCTATATAAAGTTTATTTGTATCAAGATCTGATCGTCCATCATACTTAAGTGTGGATTCAAGACAACTACAACATGACTTAAGATCTTTGTCATTAAATTCCTTCAACCTTTTAGGAAACAAAAAACAAAATGTTTTTTTATACTCTTTGTACTGTTCAAATATGGTTTTAAGAGAAACACTTGTTTGATCAACAATATATAAAAAATAATTAACTTTATAATTCTTTTGAGCTGAAAATAAGACATCTTGATCACTTTGGTTTTCCTCAAATTGTTTTTTTTTTCTTTGAACTTGACGCCTTTGTGGGAATACCGGATCAATATTCATTTCAATGGCAAGTTTCTTAGCATCATCAATATCCTTGGATAACCCCCGTTCTCTGAATTCCTTGAAGTATTCGATCAACATGTTCACTTCTTTAATATATTAATCAAACCATGGGTTTTCTAAAATTTTATTTTTTAAATTATGGACTTTTAAAAATTATAATATATATAAGTGGACACTCTTTAAAATGTGGATCCTATGCGACCCTACCTCCTGCACTCACTCAAAAACACCGCATGAATACTTATCATTAGCAATGGTAAAAATTATAAATAGCATTAAAGTTGGAGCACGTGTAGGCTTATTTCGTTTTTTTCCCACATTATAGTATATAGTTTACTTGCGACTATAATATTAATTTTAACCAAACCAAAAAACATTAATTAAAGCCATCGAATGATATATCGACCTTCGAATCAACTAAGATATGTATTGACAAGTAAGTAATTATCTCGACCATGCCATGACTCATATATATATATATATATATATATATATATATATATATATAAAATATTATAAAACGTTTAAGCCTTTTGCTTAAAATATTAATTTTTAAGTGTTTTGAAATTACTAAATTATCACTCATATAAACTAAATTAAGTAACTATTAGATATAGTTAATAACATTCTTATATTGCATTTTAATAACTAAACTTTACATATTTAAGAAAATCAAAGTCAATACAATTTTTTTGAAAGTTAAAGCAAATACAAATGAACTTAATTATTAAAAAAATATTTTCATAACTTTTTTTTTTCAATTATGGAGAACAAAAAGGTAAAAAAAAACGGAAAAAAGATAAAGAAAATAAACATGTCATCAAACGAAAATTATTCGTTGTCACCGTATTACATGAATACTATACTCCCTACGTCTTGAAAACGGACATGTTAACGACTAGAAAATATTCGTTACCGTCGCATTGTGCGGGTATCATGCTAGTGTGTGTATATATATATATATATATAAATAAGATGGCTAATTATATAAGCTATATTTCACAATTAAGCTTGCCTTTTATAATATTTAGAGTTGTCATAAAAAATGCTATTAATTAGATTGTATTTGAAAATAAATTATAAATCTGAATCTACAATATTAATTTTTAAACGTGATTTTAGGAGATTTGGGTGCGTTTAATTATGCCTTTAATTTATATTTTTAGTTATTTTTTTAGAAAGAAAAAAAAACTCTTTATTTACATTAGGAGCGGACCCAAAGCCAAGCCGATGGTGGCACGGAACACTAGCCAATTTTGTCCGCGTAGTATAAATTTCGATCGCGCGTAGTGTAAATTTCGATTTTTTTGAGGCGGTGCTACCACAAATTCCAAATTATAGGTCTGGTGCTACCACTCATTTTAAATCCTGGGTCCACCCCTATTTACATTCAACCGTCAAGATCCACTCTACAGTTTTTAGCTTAAAAAAATTAAACAGATTACATTAGTTGAATAGAAACTAATAAAAAAAGAAGAAGCAAATATGAATATAATATTCCATGAAATTAATATGAAGGTATCTTAATTGAGAGATTAGACTTGTCAAATGAGTATCTGCCCATTCGGACGAAGTTTGTTAAAGCACCACAAATAAGAAAAAAAAAAGAAAGAAATATTCCCATTCCCTCCCATAAGGGTATATATGGATGATCCCTATTAAATTATTAAATTAATAAATTAATAAATTTGTATGTGGTGTGTGTTACCTAATCTTCCAAGTACGGGCACACGCCAAGTCGCCATTGGAAACCAGATAAAAAGTCAAAAGTCAAACCACCAATCAAAATCAAGAATGATGTAATCTCTCACAAATCGACAAAACTAGCCCGCACATAAATTCTCCTCCCTTCTCCTTGCAAACATTTCAAACACTCTCACTTCTCCTCCCCCTCTTTTGTAAATTCCTCTCATCTCTTCTCTCCTCTTCTCTTCTTCTTTTATAACATACTTAATTTCCCAACAGCCTTTTCATAGCTTTTCATTAACATGGTGGGAAGGGATAACTCTAGTCTTCCTCCCGGCTTTCGGTTTCATCCGACCGATGAAGAGCTTATCATGTTTTACTTACGGAATCAAGCGTTGTCTAAACCATGTCCTGTCTCCATAATCCCCGAGGTTGATATTTACAAGTTTGATCCTTGGGAATTGCCTGGTAAGTCTTCTAAACGAAGTCCTCTCTCTATCTCTTTATTTTTCTTGTTTTGGTACGATTTGTTGTCAAGAAGATTATTTATGTTGATCTTATGATATGCAGAGAAAGCAGAATTCGGAGAAAAAGAATGGTATTTCTTTACACCTCGTGATAGAAAATACCCGAACGGGGTTCGCCCCAATCGGGCGGCTGTTTCCGGATACTGGAAGGCCACAGGAACAGATAAAGCAATCTATAGCGGATCAAAATATGTTGGTGTAAAGAAGGCTTTGGTGTTCTATAAAGGTAGGCCGCCAAAGGGTGTTAAAACAGATTGGATTATGCATGAATATCGAATGAACGAGTCAAGATCACAACCTACTAAGAAAATTGGATCGATGAGGGTAAGCACACATTAATTGACTATGTATGATTTCTGTTGTTAAATTGATTAAATAGACGGTAAGACTTATCTACTTTTACAAATGGTTTACAGTTGGACGACTGGGTTCTATGCCGAATTTACAAGAAAAAGAGTCCCGAAAAACCATTGGAACAAAGAGAAGAAAATATAAACACCCAAAATGTTCCTATTGCGGCGAATGAGCATAATGTCATGGAAATGCAATCAATGAAAATCCCAAGGACATTCTCACTTGCTCATTTATGGGAATTGGAATCTTTAGGCTCGATTTCTCATATCTTAGGTGATCACAACACGAACTATGACAACAACGATAGAATCGGAACCGGATCCATATTGCCACAATCGTCAACTTTGTTCCATGAGACGATACTCAAGGAACCCCAGTTCGTCAAGTTTGAAGACAACAATCAAAATGGCAACTTTAACCAAACAAGTTATTACAATCCGATGCTTCATTTTCAATGATTCTTTTGGAGTATAAAATTGACTTAGAAAGACAATGTTGAAATATCTGGTTTGATCCGGGGACAGAATTGGTAAAAGGAAATATGTAGTGATAATTGTAAAATAGGTCATAAATGGGGGGAAAGGGGAATTGGAATCTCTTCTTTTTTTTAAATCAACTGTTATATTATAGCCAAATGGAAAAGATTCTTTATTTTCCAATTTGGATAATTTTGTAAATAGATGCATTTTGAAGTTTCTCTTAGTATTTTAGATTTTTCAATTTAAATATTTTTATTTGTGAAATATGAGATATAAAAGAATATCACAGTGTGTCATAATTTAAGCCTAATAAAATAAGGCTGGGTGATACCATTGAAGACAATTAGAGTTTAATCCTTGACATTATCCATGTTTTGACATTTGCTAAGTTGTATATGTTGGACTTTAACACTAATTTCAATTATAAATAAACCCCACATTCAAGTATTTAAAAATGATGTCTTCAAGTACATTTTGGGCAGTATTCATATTGGAGGTTCAATGAACCTTGTTCTAAAGTGAGTGAAATGAAAAAGGTAAAAAAAAATGTTGTCATTTGTCAAGCTACTTACTATTAATTTTGTAAAATAAATTAAAAAAATCTTAATATGACAAATTATTTGTTAAAGATTGTAAATGAACGATTTAAATGATAACAAAAATTATTATTAAGCTTCATAAAATTTTATTATTAATAAGTCATCGTGAAAACATGCATTACAAATTTTATTAGGTGCTTAATTATTTATCAAGACTTTTTAAGGTGGAATTATTGATCCAACGATATTTCTTTTTTTTTATCCTGTACAGTTTACTTTCAAATGCGTGAATTAAACGCACAGAATGCTTATGAATTCAACATTAAATGTTAAATGGTTCTATTTAGCCATAATCAAACAGGCAAACAATACCTTAGAACACGTGGATTATTATAACAAAAACATAAAAAAGGTTAAGTTTGCCGTCAATTAAAAACATAATACCTTTTATTTCTGACAGGTCTTATCATCTTAATTATATGCATACACCCGATACATATTCCACGTATTATGTAACTATCGTTAAAAATATTAAAACATCTGAGACCATTATCGACCATACGCTTGCATGTTTCGTGTTTGTTTTGATTTCAGTTTTGATAATAAATAATTATAATTATTAAAAAAAAGAAGATAAAGATGGCGAAATAGACAAAAATGGAAAGCTGAAATGGAATTTTATGGTGAATTGGTGTGGTAGGTGTGGACCAATTAAACTAAAAGTAAAGTATTTATTAAATGTCAAATTTTGATTGGAACTAATTAAGTCTTGTTTGGGAAGAGTTTACATCACCTCATATGATTAAGGCTGTATTTTTGGGAGTTTAATTAAACCAATATATTATTATTCTAATATCTGTTTCAAATGTAACAAAAAATAAATTATATTTTTAATTATATTTTATTATTGTTAAAGAACGTTTTAATGCTATGATATAGTAAAATAAGTAGGTTCATAATCGTCATATGAAAAAAGAAAATGATTTGCAAACAATACAACAAATTTGACATTTATACCTCTATGTAATTATGATTTTTAATTTATGTATGTATTTAAGGGTATAAATGTCCAACTATTAATATAATATTGTCATATTATGTATGGGAAAAGTATGTTGTATGTTAAACGTCTCTCTATGACAAAGCTTTATAACAAACAAGTATGAGTTCCTGCTAATATAATCAAACCCTCTAAAATTTTGAATAAGATTTAATACTTACAATTACAAATTGAATGTTGCTTGTGTAAAAATCTCGAATCCCACTCGTATAGTTGTTGCTAACCATGAAAGCAAATACCACCCCGTCTAAAAAAACTTGTTCAGAAGTTTCGCTAACTTTAATTTAAACTGACTAAAAACATGTGATGATTTTAATCAACATGCACATGTTTATTTGATATAAGGGATGTGTTTGACCGAAATAGCTGGTAGTCAAAAATAGAAGCTTTTATTTGTTATATGTGTCTGCTAGAATAATTGGCTGTTGAATACAACTGAAGCTCGAAAGTGTAACACACCATATAAAAATTAAAAGGGCATAACTAAAAAAACTTAAAGTTTAAAACAAATTAAAAAAATAATAATTCACGAAGATTATTTAAATAGTTTTATAAACTAAAAGCTCCTAACTCCTAAGCCTTCACGTGATGATGGGTAGACTCATGTTCCCTTACTCTTTGTTATTTTAATTAATTTTTAATTGGTTAAATGCTATAAGATATGTGAATTTGATACGGTGAGAATAATTACTATAACCCTGAGTGATGGGTAGAATAATTGGAGTGAAAAGATGATGTAATGATATAATAAGAATGATAGATATTATTACTCATTTTATTTTAAGAGTGGTAGCAACTTTCATATTTTACTACATTTTCACATTAGTTATTTTCTTGCACAATTTATGTTAGGTTTATGGGATTTATTGTTCCCTCGAGTCGGTCAAATCCGCGACTCTTAAACCCACCGCTTCTGTAGCAATGCAAAATCATCCCACATCGGTGAGGCAAGGGGCATTTTTCCTCCATATAAGGAGGGGAAATCTTAATCCTACCATATGACGCGTTTTAAAGCCGTAAGGGCCAACCCAAAGCGGACAATATCGTTGGTCGGTTCCTGGTTACGATCCTAACAACTTAACCCTGTAGTGGTTGCTCCACACCACACCAAATTTTGAGACTCGTATAATACACACTACAAATTAAAAATTAAATATATAATAAAATAAGAGAGAGAAGAGAAAGCAATTGGCCCCTCCTTATCTCTACGCCTATCCTCATTGTGTCGATCGTCTCCCCTTCCACACCATATCCTCCTCCACGGCATCTCAGAGTGACAGTGCGACACCCTCTTCCAATACGCCGTCATCAGCTCCACCACACCGTCATCTCTTCTCTACACTGACTACTCTAAGATTGAGGAATAATTTCGGTGGCCTAAAAGCAGATTCCAATAATATGTGTGCATTGCATGGCCCAAAAGATTGACTTCATGTTCAAACCTTTAAAGTTTAGTCATTAGTGGGTACGTGTTTTATATTTTCTTTAGGATAATGTTCGGTAGTCTTTAAAAATTAAAAAACTAGGTTAGATACCCGTGTATTACATAGTTTAATTTAAAAAGATGAAGAAACCATAAATATCTATATAAAAATATCTAAAAATTTCTAAATGTCGCAACGAAATTTAAAGAGATAGTTATATATCACAAGTTTGAAGATACTTGTATATAATGTTAGATATTTTACTACTACATTTACATGTTTTTGCAACATAATAACTAAAGAATTGCAAAAATATACATAATCTAGCTGTCCTGCTGCGAAGCTCGAAAGTTATGTTGTATGTTTTCCAATGAGATAAATTCAAGCTAAATTTTTACATGCTCTTCACAAAGCTAGTATTAGAAGTTTCAATGCTGGTGCAATACATCTGAACTCCTATGTATTGCTTCATTTTAGTAGCATTTTTTGGTAAATGATATTCATAAAGTGGACTTAGTGGAAAAATAAATACACACCCTTTGAATACTTCAGCTATTCTTTAGACCTTTTAACAATTTTTATTTAAAATAAACCTTTTAACACTTCAGTCTTCAGCTTTCAAATTGAACTGAACACATAACTCACTTACAAAATATCAACATTTGAGAACATGTTCTTTTATAACTCGAGAATAGAAGACTGAAACAAATATATCAGATCTCATCTTATTCTACCTCATTGATTAAGTCATCTGGCTTGTTGGGTCAATTATTTCCACATCCTTATACCCAATCAGATCTCATCTTATTCTACCTCATGTTCTGCTTGAGTATATAAAGAAATACTACAAAATACAAGTTTTGTTATATATGTACTTTAAACAATTTGTTTATGTCCACTTTTTATTATTTTTTTATAA
>JAUEJL010124152.1:0-11667 GCA_032274825.1 Drosophyllum lusitanicum | reverse complement strand
AGCTCGAGTTCGAGCTCGAGTTACTCGATAAAAGCTCGACTCGTTTACACCCCTACCCACATCCGGTCAACTCGGGGATTTTCCAATTAAATCATAATCAGAGAACGAGTTTCTCGTCGGATAAGAGGTTGAGAATCAAAGAGTTCCTTTTATTGGACATCAGATTTGAATATGATGGCGTGGATAACAGGTGTTGGAGTCGTTTAATTGGCCTTCAAATGCCTAATAACTGTTCGATGAAATGCTTTCGTTCTTAACTGGACCACTAACTGCTGTCCGTTACAAGCAGGGCGCACGTTAGAAGGCTGATGGTAACCCTAGTGGTGGCGACCACTATTGACCCGGCCTCCATCGGCCCCGCCTCCGCCCTCTTGTCCATGCCCGGCTGGCACCCCGGCCCTTTTCTCCAGGTTATCGTAGCTTAACCTAGCTCCACACCCGACAATTTCTATATTCGTTCTTTTAGTTTCTGGGTGGTACAATCGCATGAAATCTAGTAGTATTCACACGAAATTATCGTTCCTATTTTTACCAATGGCCATGTTTGATTGAATTCCATTATTGATTTATGTATGGTATTGATGTTAATATGTTATATTCTTAGGATATGGCAAGTTTTGTGAACAAACAAGTAAGGTTATTGAAGCATGATAACTCCAATGTTAGAGAGGATCACTTGGATAAAAGGTGGGAGGCTGCAACTGGAGAGGTCGTGGATGAGGTTATATTTCTTAGCAGGCACACCGCCGCCTCTAATCGTCCTGCACTAACCATTCACCCAATCGGTATTTGGATATATATATCATTTACTAATGAATCTAGAATTGTGTGGCATATTATATATATTTCTTAAAATTGTGCATTAGGTTTTAATGATGGTGTATCTTTCAGGTGTTCCTCATTTACAACAACATGAAGTGCCCCCTGCGGGTGGCAAGCCCGGATGGGCTGCACCTCCTAATGCCCGAATGGGGCCATGGTTGCGACTATTAAAGGTTATTGCAGAATCGCATAATCTGACTCCTGAATTTGAGGTATATATTATGTGTATTATTTTGGACATTTTGAAAATTGATTACTTTGACCATCTGATGCTAAACTATGAGTTGAATGAATTGTTTGAACTATTAATATGTGTGCTTAGTGCTATATGTGCGTGTATGGGTTAATTTTATCTTATTCTGCTATTTGACTTTTTATAATATGAAATTCATGGTAGGTGGTAACTCTTGCTATCTAGCACAAAATTTCTTTTGCTTAATATAAACATCCATGCAACCTCTATACTTTTTGTCCATCTATTGGGTTTGTAAATCATGGTTGATTATATTCTTTTGTTCTTGGGTATAGGTCACATTGGAGGCTACACATCATGGACCTGTAACTGATTCTCCCACAATGTTTGTAGAAATTGGTAGGTATCTCAAAAGGGAAAACTTAAAACTTGTTTGTTGCATGTGACAAAGGTTCCTCTTGGTTTCATAGTATCGGTTTAACTAGAGGTGGCTGTTTTTGCTTATGAAGAGGTTTATTCGTGTTGTGTTTTATTTCAAACAGGACAAATGTGTTGAATCATATAATTTAAGGTAACAGGGAACGGGTCTTAGGGGTTGAAAGTTGACAAAGGCCTATCTTAATTGCACAAAACCTCCTAATCATTTTATTCATTAGATTATTATTGTAATGATATTGTTTTTTTTATGATAATGAACGCATAAGTTTTTTGTGAAAGTTGGACAAAGTGTTTAATTCGGCTTCTTTTGACTCTTACCAAAAAATGATACGTACAGTAGAACTAATTATGACCTGTTACCCGTCCTTCTGCAGGACCTCAGCAATAATCTCCGCCCATTTTGCCACCTCTAAGTTTAATCTTGCTCAGTGATGTAAAAGGGGAAACTATGCTCTTTTCAGCAACTAATATTTCAATATATATATCACATTTGCTCATTTGTTCTTTAGGAAAAAGAAAGTCTGTAGAGACGATTAATATTATTTTTATGATGTTATTATTATATCAGGCAGCACAGAAGAGTATTGGAGGAGGCAGGATGCAGCACAAGCTATTGCTTTAGTTCGGTATCTCTTTTATGTTTGATGACTGGCATTGTGTTTAAAACTAATGCTTCAAAGATAAGTTTACTTAACCAAGCAGATAATAATTAATTTCTGATGTTGCTTTGAAGTTAGTTTGGAAGGGACTGGGGCTTGATGGAGGGGTTCCTGTTGGGGACTGGTGCAGGTAAAGGTCATAACTCATCTTGATTTAGTTTTTCCTTGATAAATTTATGACTACAAAATAGTTAAAAGAATAAGTGGCAGTTTCAACTCATTTACTTATAAATAAGTCAATTTGGGTTGCATTTGTCTCGAATAGGTCAAATAAAAAGTTAGTTAAGAGTTTGTTTTTGTAATTATAATTTACACATTCAATATTAAAAACTTTCTTAAAATTTGAATAGCAAAGTGTTTATTGGTCAGCACAGCCCAGCCTGTTAGCAACCATACTAAAAATACACATCTCGACCATGCCTTTTGTGGTCCGCCCATCTTACCACCTTTAGTTTAGAGAGTAGAGACGTTGATATATTATGAGTTGTATATATAATGAGTTGTGTACTTGTGTGTTTTTGAAGATGAAAGTTTGCAACTTTTCTTACTACCTGGCTTAAATTTGTGGTGTAGGAATAATGGAAAAAACAAAATCCTTCTAGGAGTTGGTGGTGGGCACTATGTTCCCAGGCACATGGATATTGTTCTGTAAGTAAACACTTTTTAACTACTACAAAATCACTAACCTTGGATGAATGAATGAGCTTAACCTGCTTTTTTTGATTTGCCGAATCTGCATTGTTCGAGTTACAGGAAAAAATAAATCGGTCTTTGATAAAAAAATCTTGTTTTCTTCTTTACTTTTCACTCCCAATTTTTTAAACCCAATTCCAGAGCTTTAGTTGTTAGGATTTATAAACCACCAGATGGGAAACAACAAATCATTTTTTGATTCGTAATTTTTAAATTACAAATCGTAACAATGCTACCTCTATTTGTGACTAATAGCATGTATAACGTATTCCAGTATTCTCTTTAAACCCCCATTTCTTAAGCAATCTTTAATCTCTTTCAATGACTGAACCACCGTAAAAATCTTGGGTTCGTTTTTTGCAGTGGTTGAATCGGTGAAAAGATCTTAGAGATTGCTTTGAAAACTGGTGTTTTTAAAGGACAACATTCTGTTAGCGATAGTGTCATGTTTTTTATATTCTACCAATAGAGTTACTTTTATGCTTAGTTCTGGGTAAGCATGTTGGTTAATAAGAACCGAAGTGAGAAGTATAACGGTTCAAAATGCTGGTCACTTAAGACTTTACTTGAAAGCTATCTTTTCCTATTATTGAGTTATGTTTCAACACCTTTACCCTCAGAAATTTCCGACTCTTAATGTGATACTTGTATAACTTGATTCTTGATTAAAGGAAAAGTGAAACTAAAGAGGATTGCAAATTTCATGGTTTTCAAGAAAATGTTGCTTCTTAACAAGTTCCATCTTCTTAGGAAAGATGATGTTTGGGTTGGGCACCTACTATCGGGGTATTCATTACCAATGGAAGACAATGGAGATGCAGGAATAGGTGGAACCTGGAGGGAAGCAATTAAAGTTGCATATGAGGTTACTAAAGCAGCGTTCCCAGGGGGAGAAATTCTTGATCAAAAGTAAGTATATCCCATAAACTTACTGTTAAATAAGTTCATAGTCTAACGAACTAATAAGCCAACTTCTAAAATTTTGTGATATTGAAGGCTTACAAGCTTCTTAAGTAACTCATAAGTCCAAATTAATAAGCTTGTAATGGAAAAAAATGGTTCTATAAGTTTCTAATAAGCTAATCCAAACACCCCCATAATCTTCTTGGTGATGACCTCTAGATTTTAGGAGGGTAAGTTGATCTAACTGATAAGGATTCTATTAACTTAGCCTAATCCAAATGCAGGAGCTTTAAGAGCTGGCAGAAAACTGCTATACTTGGTTTCTTGAAAGAGCAGCATATAAATGTTGGCAAGCCTCTGGATTTTCGCTGATTTGAGTGTCTGCTGGGATGTTGATTCCTTGGGTACGAACCAAGGATTGTTATTACAAAATGAAGTTACACATTGATTGAATTCCTGTATGTAAACCGAAGGAAGTCATTCTATTTCACATTCATATAATCCAGAAAGTCAATAGTTTATTTTCTTCACTGCTGGCTTGTTTACAAAGCTACAAACTGACCGGTTATGGTTACCGGTTGAATGTAATGGTTCGGTTATCAAAACAATTAATTTCGGTCAACCACTTTGGTTGGGCTTGTATTTTATATGTGCTCTTGAGAATGGGCTGCTCACTGCTGTGGCTCAAGATGGCAAATTGTTGCAAGTCAGAGTGGTAGGGAGAAAAGGGGTATGTGGTACCACCACTTGTTAAGTGCCGGGTGAAAAAACCGACAGACAATGTGATGGTCTGGTGACACGTCAAATTGTTAACAAATAATTATAGCAAAAATGTAATTATGATATCATATATCAAGTCTAAGCATCTAACCACAGCATAAGGCGTAAGCAACAAAGGTTATTGACATTGTTCAAGCAGATTGGTTAGTCATGATCAACCGTAACTGAACCAATATAATCTATTAATTAAAATTCATTAACCGAACTCTCAGCTCCACTAAAATTTCGATTAAAATGGTTCAAGTTTGTCTATTAATTTGGTAATGGGTCGGTTTTTCTATTAACATAATGCTCTTAGCTACAACCTTCCAATCATAATAGGCAGAATAAGAGAATTTGCATGTTATGAAATTTCCACTTGCATGCATTTCTACCGGATGCATTTGAAATGAGACTTTGACTTTGACTAATTGACACTTCTCCACTAGTTTAGTCAAACTCGATTGTATATCACACAAAACCCATATACACGCATGTCATACATCTCTTTTCATATTTTTTAATTAGAAAACGAGAATAAACATAACAAATGGGCAGGTAATCCTACCTTGCACAATAGCTGAATAAGATTACGCCACAATGTTTTTCCAACATGTGACACTATTTAAGAACTCTCAATCTCTTTGACTTGTATATCAGTCAACGTCTTGTAACCAATGGTGAAGGTCTTTTACGTCGTTAACTTCATAGAACAAAAGACTGCAGATGCAACCTAGCATTGGCAGCTATGGCAATTGACTGTTCGTCTTGCTTCTCTTTTGCAGTAGCAATGGCAGCCATATAAGCTTCTCGCGCCTCTTCCATTTTGCTCATCTCCAACTCATCCACATCGTCCTGCATAATCTACACTTGATTAGACCAACAGACATTTCACTTAGCAGTACAAAGGTGGCCCACCACCCAGATAAAGACAAGCGTGTGATTCTTTTAGGTTCAAAAGGAGAAAGAAATATACATCATATTAGACACGTCAAAGAAATGTATATATCTTGCAAAGATGCTGAAATAATAGCTTACTATTTCAGGAAGGTAAACACCATGTGGAGTAACATCATAGTCTTGGTCCGGAAGGGTGAAATTGTCATTTGACAAGCCTTCAAATAAGAGTGTATATGATGACATCTCTCCTTGAAAGGCATTCAGATCTTCTTGTAGCTTTTCCACTTTTTTGTTGGAAGTCATTGCTTCCCACTGTAACCTCTCTACAGCTGCTTGTTTATCGGCAAGTTTGATCTGTAAAGATGAAGGCCAACGAAAACATAAAGTAGAAATTTTAGAAGCAAATATCTAAAATAGCCTTCAACGAAAGCAAATAAAGAGATCTTATGGGCCTAAGTCACCATTATGCTTATGATAATGACAATGTGCATATAGCGATTTCAACCCCGAATCGTCCAATAAAGAAGATTCTGAAAATTTCTTTCCTAGTCGCAAAAGAGTAAGGTAGTGTTTGATTATAACTTAATAAGCTTAATAACTAAGTCATAACAGGGGTGTTTGTTTTTTCATATACTTAATAAAGTTGTCCGAATATAAAAAAGCTGTGCAATGTGAGATCTCCGTATTAAGTTCATTTACAACTTATTTCACACAGAACTCATTTACACATTCAGACACTTTATCCAAACAGAACTTAATACAAAATTAAAATAAACAAGCCCTAAGTGTTGTGTAAAACTGGAAGTATAATCAGTATGTGTTTGGATTTGAGGTTTGGAATTGACTTCTAGAATTATAAGTTTTTAGTCTTTGGATAGGACGGTTTTTCGCTTCTAACGTGCATATGATCATGTTCAATAACCAAGTTCATACATGCTGCAAACCCTTCTTTTATCTTGCTTTGAAAGCCTTTTAACCTCATTTTACAAACCATGTCAATTTTATTCATTTTATCTCTTAATAAATTAATCAAACACTCAAAACATCTTAATATTAGAACTTCAAACAGCAAAAGCACGTCCAAACACTTTTTTATCACTAGCTAATTATCATCAGAATCTTATTTTTTTTAAAAGTCATCACCTTTCAAAAACACGACCAAACACCCCCATAAACACCTACCTTTACATCGGCCAATTGTGCCTGTGTAGAGCGCAGTAAAGCATCCTTCTCCAATGCCTGTTTTTTCACTTGATCCAGCATGTTATGGACAGTATTCATTTCGTTCTTTGAAGCTTCTGCTGACTTCAAGATTTCATCTTTCTCTAACAATTGTCTTTGCAGATTATCCACTTTTTCCCTCAATTCCACCAATTCTTCCCTTTCCTTTGTCAAAATTGCATTTGAGGAAAACAGGGAGAACCCATCACCACCTCCATCTTGCTCATCGCCACCATTTTCCCTGCGCTTCTTCCCGGGAATTGATTGAGCACTTTTTCCTCCATTCATCTGAAAAGATCATAATAAGAAACAATAAGATCTTCAAAATATAGTCATGTAACAAGCAACCAAACCATCGTTGATCTCTTGATATAACTTATAGAAATGGTTTTTGTTTTCTAACCACAAGAACCACTTATACACGTAGAACACGCTCTATATTCCTATAAAGATTTCATCTTATCATCTAAATGTAGACCAAGTAGGCACCTAACTTAGAATCTGTCTATGTGAATCTTACATTTTGGCACCCTAAGCAATAGCTATACAACATTATGGTTCTTCATTCCTTTTCACTTTATTTGCAGGTCACCAATACAAATGAAAACCATCATACATGATAATGATATTTCAACAAGCTATTCTACAATTTACCACACACTTATTCAACCTCAAAATGCTTCAAGATCAAATCACTCAAGTTATTTACTAATTCACAATCAAGGTGAATACTGCATTCCTGTCCTTAAGCTTTAAATGAGATAAAACATAGTGTCATTAAATAAACATAACAGTAAACCTTGCAACTTATGGAAATGTGATAATGCAAGCCAGGGAATGCAAAATCACAATTTTTCAATATAATTTCAAACATCAATGTGGAATGTAAGTTAATTCATTCCTATATGAAAAGAATTACCTTAGTAGAGATTGATTGTCTTGAAGGTTTCTTGGTGTAGGTCATTGACCCCCTACGAGTGTATGAATTATTCGCCTTTCCATCCTACAAAGAGAAGCATACCCAATTTCGAATTTAGAAGTTCAAATATTTGGGTGGGAAAGCCAATTTCAGGAAAGCTGATTGAATCCAAGGATATCACAAGCAGATAAGAAATCCCAAAATTAAGAAACCCTAATTCAATCAAAGTATATATACAACTTGACAGAAATTAAAAATTAAGAAAGCTATCTGCTCTAAATGAAACAAAATTTCAGTAAACCCCTCAAATTCAAATTATGCATAAACAAATACTTAGTGTGTGTGTGTGTGAGAGAGAGAGAGAGAGAGAAGACAGCATACAATCAACGACTGAACGAGGGGAACGATCTCGGCGAGGTCATTTAAGAGAAGACGGTCGACACCGCCGGCGGCAGTGGAATTAGAGAAGGTGGAGAGATTACGACGGTGAGACGGCGAAGAAGGGTGGGGATCTTCGCCGGAAAGCCATGAAGTTGGTTCTCCACCACCACCAAAACCCAAAGCAGCATTGTCCTGCTCCAAATCCAAATGCTGAGATGACTGATGATACATTCCTGGATCTTCGTTTTCTTTACTGAAACTTGAATTATAACTTCAAAATGAGATCCCAATCAAGAAAACGATTCTAGAAACTGAAACAGAAGAAATTAGATTTTGAAAAAGAAGAACAAATGAAGGGAGAGAGGATTGAAAGTGGGTAAAGAGGGATGGAGACTTTTCAAAAAAAAAATCTAACACTCTGGGTGTGGTCTTACTTCTTACCTCTTACCATCCAAAAATATTTTCTTTCATATAAAATATTTTATGAAAAAATAAATGTTTTTAAACTTGGTTTTTTAATTGACCCGGTATAATAAATAGGTTAAACCTGTTACGGTTTGACGGTTAATCCATCTGTTTAACCAAGCTTATTTATATTATCATCATAAAGGAAATTACAAAAAATAAAATAACTGAATAACCGATCAATAACGAGTTGAAAGGGCCAGTTCGGTAGGATAAAAAAGGGGCATCAACTCGGTTATTGTTGAACCACTCTCCCGACTAGTTCAGCTAGTCAGGTCCACCCGGGGTTTTAAATATAGGGAAGAACCGGTTAACTCAAAAAAAATATTATTAAATAAAAAATATAACAAAAAACTAAATGATATTTAAGTATAATAATACTTAAATTATGTGATTTTAGTAGCATGGATAACTTTTTTATATTTTAACTTATTTTTAATATTTTAACCGGTTAATTCTGTAATGTTAAAAATCTCTGTATAAATGTGTTATTATTATGTAAAAAGCTAAGTGATTTGTAAGTATAAATCCCTTAATATTTTATGACTTTTTACTATTATATTTACTTTTTCATATAGACTTCCACATAAGCATTAAATGTATTTGAAAACAAGATTTTTCAACATATTTTGTAATGTTCCAAAAAAAAATTAAATTCATATTATCGCAAAATCGTTAAGTAAAATATTCAATTACATCATCCATTAACAACCGGCCCAACATACGGGAGCCTTCCCCTTGTCAGTTCGCGACGGTCCTGAAAGGAATAAACATCAACAGGTTAAGCATAAAACTTAGTGAGCACAAAACACTCATACATCATATTGAGATACACATCCATAGATAGTGATCACATCAGTTATGTCACACAGGCGAAGTGGCCATCTGCCAAATGAGCCCAGCTGCTCACGACACCACACAGGTATCACATCATATATGCCACACAGGCGGGGTAGCCATCTGCCAAACGAGCCCAGCTGCTCACGACACCACACAGGTATCACATCATATATGCCACACAGGCAGGGTGGCCATCTGCCAAACGAGCCCAGCTGCTTACGACACCACACCGGTATCACATCATATATGCCACACAGGCGGAACATCATCACATTATCACATGGAGCACGTATCACAACATAATATAAGAGTTAGTGAAACTCACCTGATCAGCAACAGTAATTCACAATGCAGGTTACTTAATAATATCCGCTCAATAAACCTGACAGCAGAACCTACAATATATGAAGTCAATACTTAGTACCACTTGACACGTCACACGACACCTAGGTCGGGTTCCCCACACAGGCCCTCAAGTCGGATGGATCTAGTCCCTAAGTCGGACCAAAATCACAAAGTCGGACGACTTCAACTATGTCGGACCACTAATCAAACCCCAAGGTCGGACGAATAAGTCGGACCAAAAAGTCGGACCACTCACAAGTCCAAGGTCGGACCAAAAAGTCGGACCACTCACAAGTCCAAGGTCGGACCAAAAAGTCGGACCATATGAACACAAAACACAGTCGACACTTGGATTCTTGAAATCAACTAAAACATAACCAATTTGAGAAATTCCAGTTTCTATAAATTTCTAGCAATATATAATCACATCCTTCTTGATCAATTCGATTAACATTAATATTTAGTGGGTTAGAATCCTCTTTTTATCCTCGGTCGCGCTCCTCGACAGAAAAAAGGGTTTTTATCTAGAGATTGCTTTAAAACTTCAATGTTTGCCTTGTTTGATGTTTCTAACAGTTTAATATACTTCTAGGCTCATAAAACCGATTTTAGTATCACTATATCATCCTAGAATGAAAATCAACTCACTGCTGTGTGTGTTTACGCAGACTAGAACAGGGTGAAAACCCTCTATTAAGAACTCAATAATTCCCCAAAGCACATACATTTTCTAAGCGGTAAATGTTACAAGGGCTTTAAGATTTCATACCTTTTCTTCTTCTTCAAGAATTTGATGTAAAAACTCAATTCCTTAGTTCTTTGTTTCTTTCCTTCTTCACAGTCAAGCACACACACACACACACACGTACACCTCTCTCTGGTTTGAATGAATGAAACAGTAGCTGGTGCTTAGGGGTTGTGCCCTACATACATATATATACTTGTCTTCTTGGGCCAAGCCCACTAAACATACATAGACTCAACTTACACATCTAATATATCCATTAATAATTTAGCCCAACAATTCCATAACTCTTGAAATTGATTAACAGTAATAATATAATATTCGCAACTTACTTTACATTATCATAAATATTCACATACGGAAACCGGGTATTACAATATTAGAAGGGTTTAATTTATTACCACTTACAGGGGCGGAGCTAGAATTTCTAAATAGAGGAGACTTCGTATACTAATAGTACCCGTAATATACGAATGACGTAAAAACGTTTGATTATTTTGTAAGATAAATAAATAATTAAAGTTCGTTTAAAGAAAAAAACTGCGTATTATAAAAACATTTAAGATCAATCGTTTTATCATTAATTAACTTGTTTGTATCGAAATATTAACTAAAACAATATTTCGGATCATAATAATTAACTAATAACGATTTAATTCGATAATGTTAACTCATGATTTGTGACTCAATAATTCAATAACAAAAGTAATTGTTCACTACAAACTCTTGACTCACGATTTCAATAACAAAAGGTTCTTTGTTATATAAAATTTTATAATTCAATATTATAAACTAGATAGTGAAATATGTTACTTCCATTTCTTTTAGTTTGGTTTTGATATAATAAAAAACAACATTTACATTCAAATTAAAACGATGCAAATGCAAAATTGCAAAATAAAGAATAAAATATCAATCGACGTATTGGCAGCGGAGTAAAATATCATGAAAAACATCTTGAGAAAAAGTGAATAAAATAAGAAAACCTTCAAAGGCATAATGTCGCTTCAGCCCTCAAAGCCTTCATTGTTTATTTTTGTGTTATATTGGGTTTTTAATTTATTTAGGGATGAACTTAATAAAAAGTGTCTGGACTTGGCTTATAATATACAAGGACTTTGAGCTAGTTAGGGGCCCCAGCACCCTTCAGCCTCACCGTGTCTTCACCTCTGAGTCTCTGACCACATAGAAAACAATAATAATTAACTAAACCATTGGAAAATTGCTTAGTTTTACTCATTATTAACTTTATATGTATATATTGTTGGTTCTATGTGCACAAGACACAAATTAATACGATATTACTAATAATAAATAAACTCATAGGGTCACACATTTACAGTCAATGGACACCAATTACATATTTGAATATGATTTAAATATG
>JAUEJL010124151.1:0-23919 GCA_032274825.1 Drosophyllum lusitanicum | reverse complement strand
AATACTTTCTAAGTCATACTGAAAGTAGGGTTTGGTTATCATCAAATTCTATGTTTTAAGATAGGCAGGGTTGATTATTAGGGTGAAGTGATTATCTCCCCAACAAGTTGCAAATTGAAAGTGATTGCTATGGGTTTAGTTGTGAGAGAGAAAATCTGACATAACGTGTGTGATAGATATGGTAGGAGGTAACCTACTAGCACTTTTACAAGTCCTAATGTTGCTAGCTCACAATCTTATTTAGAAAAACATAAATTATATCTAAATTTCAAACTTTATGTTCCCAAACTATTTGAATTCTTAACTTTTTTTTATCGTTATCCCTGCAAAGTAATTATGGCCTCTAATCAGTTCGTGTTGGATTAAATGGCTTGTGACGCTTTCATGCCAACCTATTTTCTTGTCATATTCATGTTTACTCATTTTTAGCCATAAACGTTGACACCCTTCAACAGTGTTGCTTACTAACAAGCTAACACTTAAAATTTTCTTTTCAAGACGTTGCCCCTTAACATATGCCCACTATTTCAAAAGCGGGACTTAACATATTAGTTTATTGGGAGAATTTCATCTGTATATCCTTATAAACTTTGTTAATTACATATATATCCTTAACTTTAAAATTACACATATATCCTTTTAAAACCTTTAATCTCTCATATATATCCGAAAACTCAATTTATTTAAATTTTTAAAAACGTTATCTTTTATTGATTTATCATAATCTTAAAACTAATTAAGATATTATACCAAAGATACCTTTTATCCCAAATTAGGAATCATCCATTGATAAAACCTGCAAATGCAGTCATGCAAATGCTTCTATGAGACTATAATTCAAATGAACCTTACTATTGAAGAGAAAGCCCTCTCAAACAAGATTTTAAGCTGCCAAATCAAACAACATCACCATTTGAATGAACACAATGAAGACATTCTCCAATTTTGTTTGATCGATTGAAACTCCCCTACGAGACATGGGACTTAATTGGGAGTGATGTTCTTTGAGCAGATGGGAAAAAGAGTTGAAATCAAGAAAAATTGAAAAAGAAATAAAAAAGAACCTTTCGCAGATCCGGTGGTGGCAGAGCACGATGAAGCAAGTACGGTCACAACCGTCGGCGATGGTGAGTGGTGACGGCAGTAGAGCTTGGAACAATAGCAATGTAAAGAGAAATTATACCCTAACAGGATGGAGTACCGTACGAATAGGTTCAAAATCTCACTTGAAACCGACAAAAATGTAGATCTTTGTGAAAACCTAACGGGGAAGATGATTATATTGGAGGTTGCATCCTCCCACACGATCTTCGTCGGAAACAACTTGAGGAAGACATAACCCTAGCGGACTACAACGTGTAGAAGGAATCCACCATAGCACAAGAAGAAGACCTAATGCTGAGTGTGGGTCTGAACATTCATGGCCAATCACTTTGATAGGCATGTGGGTTTACAAGAAGGCTTGAGCTTTATTTCAATTAGATAATAATTATCGAACTATATTATGTTTTTTATTATGGTCATGTATCGCAGTGATTTCCTTGCAAAAAAATGTACATAGGACCATAGGTATTATAATATGAATGAATTTGTAGTTTAGCAAAATCAACGTTCGATCACAAAGAAAAAAGGAAAATGAGACTATGGTTATTTTAGTAATTAGCTAGAAAACAATTGTTTTTTTTTAATTGTAGCTAGTTTAAAATAAATAAATTAAGTTTTTAGATATAAATGAGAGATTTAAGATTTTGAAAAGATATATATATAATTTTAAAATTTATAAAAACATATATATAATTACCAAAGTTTAAAAGGATATTGATGTATTTTATTCGATTCACCCAAAAATGCACCCCTCGGTTGAAAGTAAGAGTGGCATGGAGGTATGTATTAAAAATGAGAGCGAAAAAGGTCCATTGCTTCAAAATTGGAGGGATTAAAGTGTGAATTTGGTTCAAGTGGATATCTTCGCTTTGCGATTTGGGTTGGAGTCACATGGCCATGGCTTCTTTGCAGAAAATAACTCTCCAAAATCCTTTGATTTCCTACAAACCCATAAATTCGCATCAAGAGTTGCATCAGAATCATGCATTACCCATTTCACGAAGATCAGCAATTTTGATATCTGTGCTTCCACTTACCCTAACTTCAAACACCCAAGAAGCTTTCGCAAGAGAAAGGCGCAATAGAAAGGCCATCCCTCTTGAAGATTACCTTACTACCTGTTAGTCCATTACTTCCCCTCACACACACACACATATATCTTAAATGGCTTTCACTGTTTGTGAGATTTTTCTTTGAAATATGGTAAATTTGATGAATTTCAAGAATCACTTGTTTTACTGTTATGCGATTGTAATTGTCAATATAAGATGAAAAGAATGAGACCCACGCAACTGCAGTTTAAGTGGAATTATGATGTGAACTTGTGATTGTGATTATGCCTGCAAACATACAAACCACCCCGTGCTATAATAATTTAAGAATGAGATTGATTTTGACTTTTGTAGTCAAAGTAATCTTCTTTTGATCCATAATTGACTATGACATGATTATGTTCTGATTATGAACATTTCAATTTTTGTTATCAGGAAGCGAAAAATGCCATTGCTTCCTGCTGCGTTTAAACAAATAATGTCGATTTTTTAAGGGTGAATATTTTGAAAAGCAAAGTTCAATTTAGGCTTAATTCCTTGATAATTTCTGGCTTTTAAGTCATTTAAATAGTAACAAATAATAATATCAATTTTGGAAACATGAATTACTTCTTGCTAGAAAGATTGTTAATGCATACCTCATTGCATATCATAAAAGTTCGTTTTTTCTTAGTTGTTTATTGATACTGCATAGTTAACACTGGTTGGGGCTTCTAATTTTACTTGATGAACATCTGCTATAAATCTTGAATTTCATTGTAACTTTAAACTATTTTGTTGTTAGTAAACTATCTCCTTGAATATTATTGTTTGAACTTGACTTTGTGCTAAAAGTCTAAAACATCCCCATAACCACATTAGAAGGATTTTAGATATTGGAACATCACTTAATATTTCATAATCAATACTTATATCTAAATATTACGTTTTTCTTAGTATGATTCTGCACATAGTTTTGGAATTTGTAAGTACAGGTCAAGAGGGTGTTAAGGTGTAAACTGATTATTTTTATTTTTTATGCTTAAGAAAATATATAGTGAATTAACTTAAAAAAGGCATTTTCATGAAAAAAGAAAAGCTGTCCTATGTAATGAATGTAAAAGTCTATCAAATTAGTTTAAAAACATAATGAAATATTATATCCTGCGCTTGGATAATTAGTTTTCTTGCTGGGCATGAACTGATTATTTGACCCCTCAATAATAAGAACTACAACATGTTTATCCATACATTACAGACTGATTACTATGACTTCAGAGAATCAGTTACATAACACAAATCCAAACACTCCCTAAATACAAGGATTTTTATGGGAAAGAAGGGAATTATTATCTTTCTTTTTTTTAAATAATTCTCTCAAACTTGAAGCAGCTGATGGGCTGAAATACTATGATCTTGTTGAAGGAAAGGGGCCCACTGCTGAAAAGGGGTCAACGGTTCAGGTTTTTATTGAGCTTTCATCCTTGAAGTAACTTCTGTTTGTGATTCTGTTTGTTTTAGGTTTAACTTCTCAGTAAGATTATACTGGATCGTGGTGCAGGTGCACTTTGATTGCGTTTATAACAAAATTACCGCAGTTTCAAGCAGGGAGTCTAAGATTTTAGCTGGAAACCGTACAATTGCACAGGTCCGTCAACTCTAAAAGACGATACATTTGACTTTGAGGTCAAAGCTATAAGTTTCTTTTTGTTGCATCTGAAACTAATGTATAAAGATCCATAGAACTAAAAGCAGTTTTTAAGTTTCTCTTGATAATAGATCTATTTTTACCTTCAAAATTGATCTGTTTGGCCACAAAAATTTAGCATAGATGAAGATACAGTATTTCAAGTGTCTTTGATGGATTCATCTAGTCCCTTTTAGAACGCAAGTCAATTGAAATCTAGAAAGGATGTTTTTTCCATTTGAATGGGTGACTTTTTAGGTCAAATCAAATCCACAAAATGATGGCTTTTGCAGAAAAATGAGCGTGAACATATTATCAGTATGTTACCTTTCCAAAGTTAAATAGCTTTACCAATTCTTTCTTTAAAAAAAAGACATTATAATCATTTTTGTAGTTAAAGTTAGTTCAATTTACCTCCAAAGTCAAACTGAAGCTTGGAATCCTATCCTATTCACAGCATGTAAAAGGAAATGAATGTATCCTATATTCCTATTCTTCCAAATCAGAAATTTATTTTTATGATGTCTTTAGGACTTTGGTTAATGTGGTAATCAATCTTTTATAAACAAATGTGGTATTTGTATGTGCAATTTCAAAGTGACTACAATGACTTACATAGTTAGAGTTAGAGCTAGATAACCAACTGTGTTGGTAGTTTTACATTTATCTCAATAATCAATGTACTTTTAGAAACTTCTTACATGCTTCCACACATCTCAAAAATTTTGACCTTCAATTAATCGAAAAATCATAATCATAATCAGTCATGCTCAAGCACTCATAACTCATAAGTCGTAACTAATAATGGTGACTTCTTGTTCAATAATCAGCCTAAACCCACGCGCAAACAACCCAGGAGTGAGTTTTTTTTTTTACTTTTGCCTCAAAAGTTAAATGTGGAAAATCTTGCACATCATTTTTTTCCCGAAATAATCTCTAACTGATTTTCTTACATCAAATTTTTACATGCTTCTTTGGATCTAAATATTTGACCTTGTATAATCACAAAATGTGAACCATAATCCAATTTGTAGCATATATTTACCATGACATAGTGGCATGGGTAGTTTGGTATCTTGATGTGTTTGCTTCATGGCCTTAAGTAGCCTTACGAGTTTAAGGTTGGAGCTCCCCCTGGAAGGGAAAGAAAACGGGATTTTGTAGATAACCCAAACGGTTTATTTTCTGCTCAAGCTGCACCAAAACCTCCTCCGGCCATGTACAATGTTGTGGAAGGGATGAAAGTTGGTGGAAAGGTGTTCTTTTACTTTACCAAATATCTATTATTCTAGATTGTTCAAGTAACTCTCTTTTTTCTATTGTTAGAATTCTCTATGTTTATTATTTTGTTGCAGAGGACGGTGATTGTTCCCCCAGAGTCAGGGTATGGTAAAAAGGGATTGAATGAAATTCCGGTACGTCGTGTTCTATGCTGTGTTTTAAAAAAAGTTGTGTTTTTAAGCCAGACGCCTTTAGGGAAACAGTCTCTCTACTCTCATATAGAGGTTTCACTATCTACATCTCTACGACTCTACCTCCCCATACCATGCTTAGGTGGGATTAGTATGGTGGCGGTTGTTGTTTATAAGGGTGTTACTGGTTTTTCTCAAAATTCATATTGTCGTATGCACGTTAAAATTGAAAGTTGCTTTGTTCGACTCTTGACCTAATTGCTAAACGAGTGAGAAAAATTTGTGAGAATAAGATTATTGATAATGTTGCGGGTCAAGACGTTGAGTGATCCATAAATGTTCTATACTATAGCTACTTGTTACGCATTTTTTACATTTTTTTCCTTATTAAAAAGACAATCATGAGCCATCTTCTGAAACTTTTGCATCTGCATACATGTAGAGGGGAAACATTGCATAGACTTATGAACTAGTTAAGCCAAAGGTGCCAAAGCCAATATATAACAGTAGCTTTAGTCACACACATACACATGGTAAGATTTAGTAAATATCTCATCATAATAAATTATATTAAAAAGGTTCTTTTCATTGCCAATTGGTTTTGTTATGAAAGGGCTCAAACAATCTAATGAATTTCCCTGAATATTTAGGCTTGTTGTTAGTTCCCATGGAAATTCCATTATTACCCTTATGATTTTTACTTCAAGCCACTTAAAGATTGCATTCTACATGACTTGAGATGTTGAAAGTACACCTTATTAATGAAAAACAAACAATCACTATCTGTTAAGTTATGTTTCTTGCCCTTCCGTTTTGCAGCCTGGAGCGACGTTTGATTTGAATCTTGAGTTATTGCAAGTTTTGCGGCCCGAAGGAAAGTGATTTTTTTATATGGGAACTGCTATCTGGATTCAAATGAGTTTACAGGGGTAGTTTTGGCATGAAGAGCAAAGTTTTTACCAGTAGGCTAGTTTGTCAAGGTGTATGAAACTTTGTAATATGTAGTTGTACATTACATCACAAAGGATTCTTATAACACTTGTATCTATATTATACTAACTCCATTTTAATTTGGATTGTTCTATATCAAAGGCAAAATGTGTTTTTGTGGAAGATAATGTGCTAATTTGCCAATCCATCTGTATTGTTGGATTTGAGTTTGACTTGGTTAATCACTTTATTATTTTTTTTATTATATGAGTTATTTAAATATTTAATACTGTTTATTAGTTTATTTTGTTTTGATTATATGAGCCCATTTATATGTTAATGTTAATGAATGTTTTAAAATAGAAATTTGGATTTTTTTTCATTTTATTTTTGAATTGTATTTAATATCTTATAGGTTACTCTAATGTACTTTTACCTGACTTTTTTAAAAAAACATTTTGATTATAAAATGTTTATTTATTAATATGTCATATAAAGATCCAATTGTAATGAATTTTCTTACAATTAGGGGTTAAAGTTGTGAAATGGATATAACGTTTTCCTAATGTTTCAATATAGCATGTTAAAGTTTTTTTATACATATACTCATTCAACTTAGTAAAAACGTGTTATTATACCCATCTTATTGATTTTAACCTGCTGTTGTTGGTCATCTTCTTACTTTCACTTGACATTTCACCTATTTCACCTCTAACATTCATGAAATAAAGACTTAGAATTTTTCATGGATACTTGATGAAAAATTATGATTTAAGAATCTATGAATAGATAATCGAGTTGTCTATAAATTAATTGAAAAATAACAACTAAAAACGAGTTTAAAATGAGTCGAATAATCAAAAAGCAGTAAAAGGTGTTGAATAGTACGGTTTGAAACATACTTGCCATTAATTAACGATTTTTTGGCCTACACTCGAAGAAAATTCTTGAACTTTGTGTTTTTGAAAGATAAAAAGATTACCTACATTCAGACCGGTTTTCTTCGAGGCGGTTTTCCAGTTAGATTTAGACCATAGACAACTCCGGTTCCTAGTTCGATTGTTCTAGTTCAATTTAAAACGTTAGACAAAACGAACAAAAATTGAGTAAAAGGTCAATTGAATGGTCGCCCTGTTTCCTAAATCAATATTTTTACTTGTCGAACAAGTTGCAGTTAAGAAATTGACATAATGACACGTATTTGTAAACATGACGGTATATGTGTAAAAAACTCCATGTACCATATTAAAACATTGATGAAATATTACAAGTATTCGCAACTTTGAACTAAAATTAAATATCTAAAATATTGAAGCAAATGTTTTTTTAATATAATATAGAATTATTTACATAAATAGTCCATGTGGTTCTCATAAAATTTCACTTTTAGTCATTTAACTTTAACAATTACGAAAATAGTCAAAGGGTATTTTGGTCTTTTTACTATTTATCCTTGTTTCCAAACATCATTTTTTTTCAAACACACATTACCTATTAAATGTATTATTTAGTAAAATAAAATATATAATTAAGATTTAATTATTTTGTCTTGTTGGTGTTCATATCTTCATACGATACTCATAGCATGAACAAGTTCCAACTTAAACAAATCGTGAAAATTGGAATTTACAATAACCCTGATCTGTGAAGACCCATTAAAACCAACGAAACCAAAACTGAACAAGAACAAATACATGGGAAACAAAAGAATAAATGAACAAATGTAAACTCTAAATTGCAAATCCATGGCAAACCCTAAACAAAAATTGAACTCTAAACAATAACAACAAATCATCGTAAACTCTAAATCACAAATCACAACGGAACCGTGGGATCTGAACTTCAAATCAGATGTAAACTCCAAATCGCAAATTGGATCTGCAAACCATTCGCGAATATAAGCCCTAAACAAGACCAAAAGGTCATCGAATCATTTGCCGTTGAACCTTGGGATCTGAACAGTAAACCATTCACAGATCTGAATAGCAAATAAGATCTTAACTCCTTGATGAAGACGACGGCGAATGATGAAGGCGACGAGTGATGAAGGCGAGCGATGGCGACAGCGACCGAGAACGCCGGATTAGAGAGGGCCGGAGGTAATAGGGAGATCTGTTGCAGGATTTCAAAGTTTATGGTAGAAACGGGCGGTGGCAGCTGTCGGCTGTGGTGGTTGTGCCATTTAAGGGGTGGATGGCGGTGGTAGTTGTGATCCCTATGGGGTGGACGTGGGTGGTGACTGGTGAGTGGATTGAGGTATGATTACCAAAAATGAGAGAGAATGAGAGATGTTATAGAAGGGGATTAGAAAATCGGTGTTTGGTAACAAGTATAGAAGAAAACCTTTATATGGATATGTTTGGAAACTGTTTTAATAGGTACAACTTGTTTGGAAACAAAGATAAATAGTAAAATGACGAAAATACCTTTTGAATAACGGTCAAAGTTAATAACAGTTAGCTTAAAGAACCGAAAGTAAAACAAAATGATAACCACAATAACTATTTTCGTAATTTTTAAAGCAGTCGAAATTTAATTAACACCCTTTTAACTCTATATATTATAAGGTCTACCACACTACTTTGGCTTTTTTAGAGAAAAGATACAAGCTTTCGGAGGCTTCAAGTACACTAACCCCCGTAGCTAGGGTTTTACCAACTCCACACACCGTGACAAACACACACAGATGGAGACTTCTTTCAGATACGGTGGAGAATCAAGCGCTCTCAGGATCGCCAAGGATCCTCCTACGGTGAAGTACGCTGGAGATGTCAGTTCCATCAGAATTCACGCTAAGCAGAAGCTCCAAATCGATTCAAACACTCTACTTCAGGTCACAATTTCACATGATTTGTTTGAAAAAAGTATAGCTTTTGATTGTTTTACTGGCAAAATGTTCCCAATTGATGTCAATTACTTTTTTCTTTTTTAAATTTGCTTGTTTTGTTTCTGAGGAGCCCAGGATTTCTGTTTCGGGTCTTACTTCTGTAGCATTTTGTGTACGAGTAGGTACTCAGATTGCTTTAGTCATTTTGTGAGTATTGACATTTATATTAAATAAGTCATGCTCTTGATCCTTCGTCATTTTAATTGAATTGATTAGAACATTTTAGACATATTTAGGGCGGGTTAAAATCAGGGATTTTGGCTGCAAAATATATTTCATTAAATGGTGGAAGCTAATCTCTTTCATGTTATGTGTATATCAAACTTGGATGAACAAGTCCTAGACATTAATAAGCCAGAAATAAGCATGTTAGAGGAGACAAGATGTTTTAGTATCATCTTTGGGAATTTAGTATCATTGCAAATGTTTGTGGGTGTAACATTATTTTTGTCAAGATTAAAGCGTAAACTTTCAACCCATATTCGTGAAAAGGCTATATTTTATAGGGATTAATCATTAATTAATATGAACTATTTTACCTATATTAGAATTTTTCCAATCGTTTTGATATAAAATACGATGTTGAAAGTTAATTCAAACTTTAGTTTCAGTAATTTAAAAGTTCAGCATTGACTGTTAAGAGAAAAAATGTAAGTTTCTGAAAACTATTGTAACAATGTTCACTGCTACCAAGTATAGTGCTTATATTCAGAAACTTTGCAAGTTTAAGTTAGTAAACAACTAAACAATGTGCCAAATAAAATGGTTACAGAAGTTGAAAAGCTTAGTACTTTTAGGCACATTAGAACTTATGCAAACCAAATTATTTTAAGTTTTCTAAGAAGCTTCAACAATATGTTCTCCGTCATGCGAGTAAGTTGATAATTTATGTAGTCTGTCAAATGCCAATTTCATTTTCCTCTAATTAGGGTTTAAGAGAACTAGTGTTTATAGCTTTGGTATATGTTACAGATAGGCAATTGATTAAGCTTGATATCAAATCTCTTGAGTTTTAAATCATTCTTTTGGTGTTGTCGGTGGATCACTAATGATGCATCTATGGGTGAGTAGCTAAAGGTTGACCCCTCAGTTGTACTTTCCTAGGTCTTTCTGAAAAGAGAATGTCCTATATGGTTCATTAGCAACTAACTAAATAATAGTTTAATCGTGTTTTGTATATTTTTAGAAATCTTTTTGTTTCCGAGTTTTATCTCAAAATTTTATATTAGTTAAATTCTAGTTTCCTATTGCTGCAGCTTAATGGAGAGCTTGATACGGGGACCGGGGCTCCAACCTTTTTCTGTGCACTTGTTAGGCACTTCTATCCTGATGTATGTTACCATTTCTGTGCTTATAGTGTAGCGCTGCCAGTCTCTACCCCTGTACTAATGAACGGGTAGTTCTTTTTATAATATCTATAGCTCCAAAAGTGACCCAATGCGTATTTTAATTGCAATAAACTTTCTAAATCATTGGATTCAAAAGTACAGTGTTATTGATTCATATAATCTTTATAATTATATTTGAAACACTAATTATTTATTAGAAGATTAAAAAAACTTAGAGAAAAAAAGAATGTTCTGGGTCAACATCGACAAAATTAGTCACTCATTTTGAGCTGTTATCCTACTCCCTGGCCCAAAGCATAGTAAAGATATCTACCTGCTTTAACTTTATTTATGTTTAACACTTCTACTCACTCGATATAGTTTTCAGCTAGCCTTGGAGCTGGATTGCATTATGATAGAAATGACAAACTCCTTTGTACCCTTCGCGGGAAAAAGGCATATCCAATGGCATCTAATCGGTTTGTGAATGTTGTTCTTAAAGGTCGTTGTGATATTGACAAAGAGTTGATTCAGGTGGGTCTGTAATTTATACTTGTTTTTACATGCATCTGTTACATTTTTAAACTCAGAACTTGAATGATCAAATTTCTGTAATCCATTCTGCGCATGGTAGACGTTACACTTTGATATTTATACAATGGGCCGTTCACTGTTTTTATTTGCAAAGGGGGGAAAATGCCTCAACCTAGAAAATGGCAGGTTGGATAACAGGTTAATCGCATAAATTTTGAGGCCTGGTTAAAAGTCGATCTGCCAACAATTTTGTTTATATTTTACATATTATTAATGTATTATACACAACTTAAAAGGCTATGATGATGATAGAGTTACTTTTTATTAAAGCAATTTAGATAACTATCAGTAAACTATTAACCAAATTGACCATTTCATATAAACAGGTTATAATTGCAGCATCTACCATTTCATATATGATATATGTTTGATTACTTTATCAAGAATCGTTATTTGACAAAAGTTAGGAATTATTATTTGCTTGATTGGCTACTACCTAAGTGATCAATATCACTGTGACTGGGTGATCTAGAGGAACTCTCTATGCTTACTTGTGTATCTTAAACAGCCAAAACCACATGGAGCTCTTGAGTTGGTATGGAACATTCTAGATTTCCAAAAAGAGCAAGACGTCAGGCTTAAACTTGGCTACGAGATCATTGACAAGGTATTTTTTTTTTTCAAATAGAATCAAGGTTGCATGTTGGAAGTCAAGTTCATATGGTGCCTTTGCTAAACTTTTTTAGGAAAACAAGTAGCCATGGTTCTGTTTTATTGCAACAACCCCATACCTGCTTCTCCAATCTGATTATTTTAACTCTACAAATGTCATAAAAATACAATCATAATCAATTTTGTAGTGTTTACGAAGCTATTATGGTGGTTTCAAGTAACGGTAATTAGTTTTTCAGTGCATCCACATCCCCCCGGAAGCATATTAATCAAAGAACATGAATTAATATATTTGTCAAATGGCTAAAATTACTCTATGATTGTTAAATCGAGAAGTAACTTGTATTATAGTTGTCGTTTTAGCAATTAACCCCAAGTGTAAACTGTGAAATTGACTTTTTCCGTGGATAAATTTTTGTTTTTAAGATTTGTTACTGTTCTCTGATTCTATGCAGTTTGTGTCTTTTGTCAAGTTCATTTTGCTTCATCTGTTAATTCTTTTGGATCCTTTTGATGATTTGATCTCTTCATATCCTTTTTCCCTTGTTTTTTAATATGCAGATTCCTTATGTACAAATCAGGGAAAACAATTGGATATTCAATGCTGATATCTATGGAAGATGGAATGTGAGATACAACCTATGATTGTTCATGTCCTTATGGAATCTAATGGTCTTACTGAATTCAGGTTGCTTATATTATTTATTAGATACAAAATGAAATTGGTTGTATACAATTACAATTTAGGCATAGTTTGTTGTATTTTCGCGTATTTTGTCCCAATTACAACGCCACCATAGGTCAATTGTTGCAGCTAACTAGGGTTTTTTTTTCTTTTTTTATTTTACCCTTGTATGTTCATTAGATGGGAAAATGATAGTTGGGTTGAGTAAGACGTCAAAACAGGTTGGGTTTGGTTTACCCGGAACATCTTCAGTCAAAACTTAATTCTTTTAATTAATAATTAGCGTGTCAAATATGATTATGTAAGTTATATTGTTTTAATAATCATTTAATTGTTATTACACAATGATTGGAGAGGTTTTATGCATTATATTTGAGCAACATTGGACTAGTGTTCCTTTACGCCATTTGTTATAAGCTACCTTGTTTAATACGGCAGCGAAGGTCATGAATTTTAGTAAGCAACAAGGGTTGGAAATGTAAGTAAGGTGGGGAGTTGAGAACGGTGTGGAGATGGTCGCAAACTTTGAATAGGTGGAGATGGTCGAGACTGAGTAGGTGGTGATGGTAGAAGAATTTGAGGTCGATGATGGTTGAGGAGTTTGAGGTCGCCGTTGTGGCCTGAGAAGTTTCCTAGGACACTGGTGTTTGAAGAGTGAAGATTAAGGGTTACTACCGATAGTTTCTTGACATTTCGCTTGTTAGAATTTTAAGAAATTTTCATGTCTATTTATCTCTTATTTATTTAGAGATTTTAAGAAGTTTTCAGATTTTAACGAAAAAAAAAACCCTTTACACTTTAGAAGTTTTTACCAAACCAGATTAAGATGTAATAACTTATTTTTTATAAAAAAGGTAAAGACAAACGACTCCTTAGTGTTGCATTCTATCCGATATGGTTGTCACAAAGTTACAACATTTACCAAACGAAGTTTTCACGTAAAAAAACAGTGTCAATGTTTTATGGGTAGAACGATGAAGTAGATGGATTTTGTAGGAGGAAATAGAATTTTTCATCTAGTAAATATGATTTATGTAACAAACATATTTTCATCAAACCAGTTAAAATTCATGTAGTTCTATTTTACAAAAGATGAAAATGATAGAGTTTTCTTGTTAATAATGCTATATTCCCTAAAATCCTTCATAGACATTTTATTTATTAATTTTTAATTTTTCAGATTGTTAGATAAGGATCTGTATCTCTTTGTGTATCGTATTCATATATAAGGGTCACTTATATAAATGTATAGATGGGTCTTGACCCCTTAGGTTGACCCGCTAAGATTTCCTTGTACTCTATTTATTCAACTTATCAATACAGAATAAGAAACATGTTATCAGAATAATCAAATACGTACTTTAAAAGAGAAAAGGTGCGAGTTTAGCTTATCAAGCTTGACAAAGATAATATATGTCGATAGGGGAGGGTTCAAAAGAGAACTGCTTTTCGTACGAGAACCGCGAGAACTAATCTTGGCTGTTCCTTTTGGATAATGGAATTCAGGGATAAAGAGCGTGGGGGGATTGAGTGTGGCAGGGTGCATGTAAGGAATTCATGGGTGGGCAATCCAATTGAAGGAGGGGGAATTGGACGGCTAAGATTAGTTCTCGCGGTTCTCAAACGAAAAACAGTTCTCGTTTGAACTTTTGCCTATGTCGATATATTGGGAAATACTTGTATCTTTTGATCATGAACAATGCTAATCCACATGGACTCCTAAACCTCCAATACTATATATATATATATATATATACATATATAGATAGATAGATATATGGGAAGGTTCATTTATTCTTGTTTGGGTAGTAAACGGATTGACAAGACTAACTCGTCTAACAAATTTGTCATATACCGATATAAGTTAAATAGCCGCGTTAGGTTTGAGATACATGAAACCACTGACTCAAAAATGACACAAATTATCAACATTACCTGTAATGGACATGTAAAATTTTTGAAGATAGAATGAAGAGAGTTATGAAAAGAAATGCGTTTTGAATGCTAAAACTTGATTTGTAAGTGTTCTTAAGTCCTATTAAAATGAAGTGGTTTTACATTATTACAAGTGTATATTATATAGAGTTAGCTTCTGATAAAGAATGTTAAAGTATTTTTTTTTTCAAAAATATATATTTCTTTTAACTTAATAAACTGATATATATGAATATGTGAATTTCACTTATTATTTTTTTATATTTTCTATTCATTTAGATACTTGTTTTATAAAGATAAGTAGAAATAAAACTTAAGAAGAAAGAAAACTTACCTTTAGGGATGTAAACGAACCGAACGAACACGAACAGTGATTGTTCTTGTTCTTTCGTTTAACTTTAGCCGAACAAATAAGCGAACACAAACGGATTTCCGTGTTCATGTTCGCCGTTTAACTTTAGCAGAACAAATAAACGAACACGAACGATAAACGAACGAGCTCTTGTGTTCGATTATTTACAAGATTGATTAGTTCTTGTATATTTTTGTTAGTTCGTTAATATGATAAACAGACGTAAACGAATGAACACACACTATATTACAAATCCAACATTATTAAAAAAAACACTATATAAACACACATAATATATATAAACGAATGGATAACCGAACGTTCACGAACATAAATGATTGAACGAGAACTCCGTTTGTGTTTGTTTGTTTAATTAAACGAATGAAAAATCTTGTTCATATTTATTCATTTATTAAACAAACGAAGATAAACAAACTTTCCGTCAAATGATTCCTCGTTCGGTTACAACCCTACCCTTGTTGAGTAAGTGAATCACTCTGACTTGTATTCATTCTATGGCATTGTCTTTTTCTGTGGAAAGTAACCACAATTTTTACCAAATCTATGATATGATGCATCATGGTTTTTATTTATGTCATATAAAAGCCAGACATTTAATTCTTACACCAAATCCACCTCTTTCATACTCTCTGTTACCTTATCCTTTAACATGTGAATATGCCATGCCCCCCACACAATTTTCTTGGCTCAGGACACACCACCCTCTCCCTTCCAAACCAATCTTTCATGGCACTTTTCTCACCTCACATTAACCACCCTTCAACTCACCAATACTATCTACCTCCTTCTTCTTCTTCATTCTCATTTCTCAGCCACTACCAATCACCATCACCACCACCACCACCACCGCCATGGCAGCACCCGACCGTAGAAACTCCAACACCCAACTACTGGAAGAGCTTGAAGCTCTCAGCCAAACTCTTAACAATACCAACACTTCATCAGTTCCATCAACAAAGGGTCGCAGAACCAACTCTCTTGTTCTTTCTCGAACCTCAATCCCACCAATTCTCTCTACTGGAAAACTAGATGACGACGACGACGATCATGATGTCATCCAACTAAACACTAAACCTCGATCAAGACGCATGTCATTATCTCCATGGCGATCTCGTCCGAGTGAAGAAACCAGTCAAAAACAGCCTCTCGTTTCCAATAATAACCTGTTTCAGGATAATAAAGCCGCATATTCTTCATCATCATCCGATAAGAAAGGCGGATTATGGAACTGGAAACCAATCAGGGTTCTGTCCCACATCGGAAAACAGAAGCTGAGCTGTTTATTATCCGTTGAAGTCGTGACGGTTCAGGGCCTACCACCATCGATGAACGGCCTCCGGTTATCGGTTTCTGTACGGAAAAAAGAAACGAAAGATGGCGCGGTTCAAACAATGCCTTCAAGGGTTTCTCAAGGTGCTGCTGATTTTGAAGAGACGCTGTTTATGAGGTGTCACGTGTATTGTATTCCGGCAGGTAGCGGAAACCCGAGGGCGAAATTCGAGCCACGGCCGTTTGTAATCCATGCTTTTGCGGTTGATGCTCAAGAGCTTGATTTCGGTCGGCATACTGTGGATTTAAGCCAGTTGATTCAGGAATCTGTTGAGAAAAACCTTGAAGGAACCAGAATTCGGCAATGGGATATGAGTTTTAAGCTGTCAGGGAAGGCTAAAGGAGGTGAATTAGTTATGAAACTTGGATTTCAGATCATGGAAAAAGAAGGTGGAGCTGGGATTTATAATCAAGTTGAAGCCCAGAAATCGGGTAAATCAAAAACATTTTCGCCTTCGATTGGTCGTAAACAATCTAAATCGTCATTCAGTGTTCATAGTCCGAGAATCCCGAACAGGACGGAGGCGTATACGACTTCTCAAGGAGGTGGGGATGTGGATTTGCAAGGTATGGATGATCTGAATCTTGATGCACCGCCTCAAGAACCAGCGGTGGCGGCACCACCACCGTCAGCGGTTCAGAAGAGCGAAGAGCCAGAGTCGAAGGTGGAGGATCTCGACCTTCCGGATTTTGAAGTTGTAGACAAGGGGGTTGAGGTTGAAGATAGAGACGGGACTGATGGAACACGTTCTGAAGATAATTCGGACAAAAGATCGGTGTCGAGCGAGGTTGTGAAGGAAATTGTGCATGATCATGCTCATTTATCGCGATTATCAGAGCTTGATTCCATCGCTCAGCAGATCAAAGCACTTGAATCTATGATGAGACAGGAGCGAAACGAGGAGAATGATGAAGAAACGGAATCACAAAGGCTAGATGAAGATGAAGATAAAGTGACACGGGAGTTTTTTCAGATGCTCGAGATTGAAGACGGAAAAGAATCTGCATTTGAAGGTCGAGACATAAATGCTGCTTCGAATGACGTTGATGAGAGTGAATCGAAGGTCTTCATATCGGATCTTGGGAAGGGATTAGGTTGTGTGATTCAAACAAGAAACGGAGGATACTTGGTAGCCATGAATCCGTTAGACAATCTGATGGGAAAGAAAGACACCCCGAAACTCACAATGCAGATATCAAGACCAATGGTTATTGTATCTAACGAATCGGTGACTGGTACAGAACTGTTTCAACAAATGGCAGCACTCGGTTTTGAAGAACTTAGCACAGAAATCTTATCACTGATGCCCATGGAGGAACTTGTAGGCAAAACAGCAGAACAGATTGCTTTTGAAGGGATTGCTTCAACCATCATTAGTGGCCGGAATAAAGAAGGAGCCACTTCCAGTGCTGCCCGTGCGATTACCGTGGTGAAATCCATGGCCACAGGTATGACTACAGGACGGAAAGAGAGGATTTCATCCGGTATTTGGAATATGAACGAGAACCCGTTAACAGGAGATGAAATACTCCCATTTTCATTGCAGAAGATCGAAGATATGGCCGTTGAAGCATTGAAAGTTCAAGCAGATACAACTCAAGAAAGCGCTCCTTTCGATGTTCCCGCGAGCAACAGTAACAGTAACAACCCTTTCTCAAACGCTATTCCCCTAGAAGATTGGATGAAAGATAATGGTGTGGCTAACTCTTATACTGAAGATGAACCCATCACCATATCTGTTGTAATCCAAATGAGGGATCCTGTAAGACAATATGAAGCAGTCGGTGGTCCACTTATCGCACTGATCCATGCCACATCTGTAGAAATCGAACCATCTCAAGAAAAGAAGTTCAAAGTTGCGAGTTTAAACGTGGGTGGCCTGAAACTAAGAAGTGGAGGAAAGAAGAACGAGTGGGATACCGAGAAGCAGAGGCTAACAGCAATGCAATGGTTGGTTGCTTATGGACTCGGAAAGGCAGGGAAGAAAGGGAAGCGTGTGATGGTTAAGGGTCCGGACCTCTTATGGAGCCTGTCTTCACGAGTCATGGCCGACATGTGGCTCAAATCGATCAGGAATCCAGATGTCAAGTTCACAGCATAAACATAAGTTTCTTAAGTTTTTGAAAGAACATACATACAGCTTATTGAGCTACATAAGATATATGCATCAAAAACAAAATTTGAGATATAAATAAGTTTTCCAGACTTGATATACTAGGTCAAATTTCTTGTGTATTGTAACTATAGGTAGCTTCTTTATTAAGGTTTTTATAATGTTGTTTGTTGATTGATTATTAATTTATTGAAAATTAGAAATTTTTTTCCAAAATCCAATTTTCTAATCTGTGTTGCATTAAGAAATGCATTTGGTCATTAACTTGGACTGCATTGGCTACAACCATTTGAGCATGGAAATAGAGAGTTAGCCTCATAATCACATCTTTTTATACCAAAAGGCCTCAAATTGATACCACTTGATCAGAACTTTGTTCTTTCCACTCGAGTTCACTTATACTTGTATCAATAGTTGCATGCTAATTTGTGCATGTACCTTACGCCTTAAAAGCTGTACATTGTCATGCATTCCACTCCCAATGCACTACCACTTTAAGCAAAACATGAAAATATATACCTTGCACAGGATGACCATTAGTTACAAAAGAAACCCACCATTTTAACAAGATCATTTCAGCTAATCGAAAGTCAACAGTAAATTCGAGATCAAGAATCCAAAATACATCCCAAACTATATACTAGTTCATGTAAAACATGGTGCCATTAAGTGAATCTCTGCAAGGCCATGATGATCATACAAAGATGAGTTTTTATAGCGTTTGTTTCTCGTCAGAAGTTGAATTGCTGCTAGTCCCATGGGAATTGAGTTGACTTTCTGGCCGTGATCCCACTTGACCATTTGTGGAGTTCTGTTCCAACTGCTGATCATCTAACTTGGGATTTGACTTAAATGGTCTCTCAAAATTTCTAGCTGTTCCCGGATCAATCACTAGATTGTTCAACTTCTGATCCTGCAATTAAATACAATTTATACAAGAAGAAAAAACTACTTCGCGTATTTCATTTACGCTTGCGTAAAGACATGTTATCACATTAGGTTTGTGGCAAAACTGAACTGCAACAATGGTAATAAATGGTAAATTTCTTATAATTTAATCAAACACAAACATAGTAATCTAAATTAAATTTCCTATAATTAGATAACTAGCTGATTAAGAGAGGTTCTATATCCTCTAACAAAATCTTCCTACTTATCCTTCCACTCACAAGATAACACGAAACACAAGTGTCAAAACTCAAAATCAATGGAGGAGGTAAGGAAAGAGATTTAGTGGATTACACATGTCATCTTGTGGTGAGTAGGACGAAATAGTAAGAAGAAATAGAAACATCATTCATTTTTATCAATATATTGATAAATCAATATATCAATTTGGTTCACATCACATTTCTTTATAAAGCTAAAATTTTCATTTATCTTAATAATCAGTTTTCTTATAGCTACTTTTTACCTGTTTTCCAATTTTAATCATTTTACCCTAAACATAATCAGGAGAGGTCTTGAGATCATTAATTGCTGTAAGCTGGAGATGGTTGGTTAATTTTATATTTTTTTCTCAACAATCAGTTTTCTTGCAACTAATCCTTGTCTAGATTGACCAAATGTAGTCAATGTGACCCCAAATAAGCCAAAAAAAAACGCATTGGAATCTGGTATTCAGATAATCATAATGAGTAGCTTAAAGCAGGGTATAGTTGGTTAATTTTAGAGTTTTCTTATAGCTACTTCTTTACTTATTCTCCTATTCTAATTACTTCTACCACTATTAACCAGAAAATCAGAACCATCATTCATTTTTGCCCACAAAAAAAAGAAAACAAGGGGGTTGAAGAAGCACTTACACTTTGCAAAGCTTCAAGTTTTTTCTGCAAGGCCTCATGCTCGGCCTGAATACGGAAGGGAACACCATGCTTTTGATAAACGTTATTTTGAGCCAAATCTTCATTAATGTCGCTAATGGTGGTCGCAAAAGGATGATTTGAAGGGATCCACCTAATGGTATCCGGGTCCACATCAGAGGGTATTGGGTCTCCTTCTTTAAGGAATATTGTTGGTCTCTTCCATTGATATGCTCGTGACCTCCTTTTTTGATGTATGTCTTGTTCTTCTCTAGTTAGAGTCACTGGGGCCAATTTATAAACCTTTCCACACATTTCAACTGTTGAATTATTCTTACTAATCTTCACTTGTGGATTGTTAAAAGGATCGTCATACATAACTGGCTTCGATCTGTTAATAAATAAAACATTTTTCACGTCAAAATAACAAGCAACATTCAAACCTTCCTTCACCTTCGTTTTTGAACCTCTATGGGTTTCTTTTTCATCATGAATGAAAACTAGAGAAAAATGGATAGCATTGAAAGATGGGTGGGCTCCATAGGAGCTCAAAACAGGCTAGGGTTGAAACAACTTGCTGAGGTTGGGTTGACCGAGAAACACTTTTTGTGTCCGTTTTCTATATTATTCTGAAAATAATTAATGCGTTAGTAGTGATCATAAAAACAAAAAATATATGTATATTAATTTAAAACCGATTTATGCATTAATAATAGACTAAGGTCGACGTTCAACCTCTTTGACTTGTTTGACCCACTGGTCAGGCGACTTGACCTGGTTGAGATACAACCACCACCAAAATCACCTTTCCATAAGAAAATAGGTCATATATGGCACCCCTAATAATGTAGAAATTTGGGCATTTGTCTTCTGTCTTAAGTTATTATGCAGTTCACTACTGTCTCACATTGGGGGGGCGTTAAACTTCTTTTTAATAGTTTAATCAACAAACAGTATATTAATGTTCCTATGAAAATTGCAGAATTTCCATTTATGAATTCCCATAAAATTACTTATTGGTTAATGAGCAATTATATTACTCACAAACTACAAGATTCCACTATTTTACATCGCTGAAGAGTATTTTAGACATCTAGTGATGTCAAAGATTAGAGCCAAAAGTTGAAACTTTCACGGCATAACAATTGTACGTTTAACCTTTCTCCAAAAGGTGTTCTCCAAGCCACTTTTTATATGCTGGTAAATTTTCAATATGAAAGTACGTTAGTTACCCTTTGTCATCATTACAAATCATCGATATTAGTCTCACTCCACAAAATTGTAATATTTGCCATTCATGATTAAGACACTTCATATAAACTCAAAACACTTCCTTTAAGTGAAATCTTGAAATTTTGCTGGGACAAAGCATAATAACAAAATTTGGAGGTGTCCCATTTGATTCATTTACTTACAAATGGTTCGGCTTGGGTTGGAGTTGATCTCAAATGGGTGAAATAGGAAAAAACAAATAGCTCAATACTTAAAAAGGAAATGGTTTAAAAGAGTCAAACGAGTGGAAAGTCATCCGAAGTCTATTTTTTTATGCATACATCCTCCTAAATCGTTTTGTTGATAGATTAAGATTTTTATCGTAAAACTTTTATTAATCATAATTAACTTATTAATTAATTAAAACCTTTTTGAGAACAAAAAAGCTTTTGCATGTAAGGCGTCAAAAGAAAAAAGTTCTTTTAATGCATTAATATTTTTTCTAATCAGTGTAGCTATATGATTTTCTAATTATTTATTATGAAAAAGAGTGTGACCGGTCACACAACTCATAGCCTGACCTACCCATCTTGCTACCTCCAATAGTATTCCTCAATCTCATAAACCACCCAACAAACACAAAATTTAAGGGAAAAAATGAAAAAGAGAGAGGGGTTATTGAGTCATACATGCCTCTTCTATCAGAGTTTAACTGGCCACGCCTGACAAGATCAGCAACAGATCCCGGGCGTTTGTACCTCGACTTCCTCGTGACATAAACTCTCACAGCAAAAATCAATACGGTTGCGGCTATACAAAACCCTAGCACAAATTTGGAACTCGGAGAACTTTTGACCTTGAAAGAAAAAGTCATATGAGTAAAAAAAACCTTTTATCCTAAGAAACTAAATTGTATTATTTAGTAGAAAGATAAAAGAAACTAAAAGTGAGATATACTTTATATAACATGTTTCAAATATCATGTGGTTCTATTAAACCTTTTCTCTTCTATTTTTGGCACATATAACTACAAGGTAGAATAAGTATGTTTCTTGGGCTATTCTATTGGCTTATAGTTTTGTGAGACAAGGGTATATAGATCACCTGGAAAACGATGCTATTATGTTGATGATTTTAGTGGCTAGATCTTTTTATGTTTGCATAGCGCTGATGAATTCTAGCTTGGGATGACATTTTGATGATTGTGTTTGTGTTGGAACCACTTAAGGTTACCACTTTATGTTTGCCTTTTGACTTTTCATGTTCCTAATCTAGCAATTGTTTTATTTTCACTTTGTAAACTTTGTTTTCTATATGGATTGCTCAACTAATGGTTGGGTATGTTTGGTCATGCTTGGTATTGACCAACTAGGGTTTACAAGTGCCTTAGCAATTTCCTAGGTTAAATACATGATTTCATTGTATGATCAGTAATTTCTAGTGTAATTTGCCATGGATTTGATCTCTATACACAAATTGAGGTGGCTAGCATGAAAAGATTCCATGCTAGCTTTCTTATAGTAGGATTGAATACCTAGACCAAGGTATTCAATTAAATAGTTTCCTAAAAGCAAAAGTTTCTCATATTTGGTAACATATTGGTTTTAAAGCATGAGTTGAGGTGTTCGTGTCAACTTGCCAAATGCCAATAATTATAGCGCTATATCATGTGGACCAAGGAGCCTAGTCAACTCAAGTTTTTACTCAAGCCAAAACAAACACGCCTATCTTTTATAAGAGACATACAAAAATAGAATAAGTCATCCTGGGATAGCAAGATTCAAAGCTAAGTAAACATCTTTTCATCCTTCAAACAATTAAAAAAATAGAATAAGTCATCTTGGGATAGCAAAATTCAAAGCTAAGTAAACATCTTTTCATCTTTCAAACAATACTATTTCGGTATTCCCTTCATTAGTATTTGTACTTGCTAGATTATCCGCTATATTAACGTTAGTTAATCATCGAAAAGCAGGCAATTTATAACTAGGCTCCAATTGTTATTTTAGTATCAAAGCTCCAACAACGGTTCCTTGCGATCGATACTCGGATGTTCTAAACTATACTACCAACCGACTTGCACACTAACACGTCAGATGTTAGGCATTGCTTAGATTATTTTCACTTTTCCAACTTTAAACCTACTTGTTCTTTTATAGCACGCATATGCCTTCTTCATTATTGCATAACCAAAATCCATCTCGAATCCAATAAGTGTGTCCTTTTGAGAGTACCCCACCATTAAAAAATGGATAGAATGCTAAGACATGACTAATGAATAATATTTTATTTCGGCTATAAAATTTTTTAAGGACACCTCCATACTTCTCTTCTCAACCAATTGATCAAAAGAATGTAATAAAGGCTCTCTTGGTTCCTATATTTCCAATTACCAACATAACATCATCCTCTAAGCCCTTCCAAGTTTACTCCCGACAACTTTTTGACTCTTTTAGGTTCTTAATAGATAAGTGTTCCAAGTGACTCATCTCCTACGCAAACATCTCTAGATTCAATCATGCCTCGTGAAGAACAACCCACTTCACCTTTTGCTCTAGAAGAAGTTACTCATACCTGAGGTCATTATCATCATATATAACTTTAACGGTTAATCAACGCTTCACTTATCACCTTCATCTCTAAATAAGTGTTCGAAGTGACTCGTCTCCTACGCAACCACCTCTAGATTCCAGTGTTGTAAAACTCGGCCTAGGGGTTGATATGAACCAAATTGATATATTGATAAATACGAAAGATTACAACAGTCGGCGTGCTTTCGAGAGGCACCCGTCTCTCCTTAGCTTACTTTCGGAAGGTAGGAGCTCTACTAAACAACCCTAAGTAATCAGCTTAGAACCTTAATAATCTATTTATAATTAAAAGA
>JAUEJL010124140.1:0-11668 GCA_032274825.1 Drosophyllum lusitanicum | reverse complement strand
TAACATATTTACTTTAAATACTTAACATATACTTTTAATTTAATTCTTTTAAATTAATTCACGTACCAAATGGAGCGTACGAATAGGCCCAATTGAGGATGTTACAGCTCCCCCCGGATGAGCCCTAACCGGGAAAAAAAAATCCTTTTGTTGTTTCTTAGAATTGTACAAGACAATAATTCATTGGTATGATGGTCAAACTCATTGTATAAGAAATTTACTAAAATTTCAAAGCCAAAAATTGGAAAGAAACATTAATTTTGGGAATGATGGTCAAACTCATTATATATATCTAACACAAGTGATCATACTAACTTTAACATACCATCAAACTCATAATATCCTTAGTGATTCTTGAGGTGAAGTTAAGTATACCAATTAAATTGGAGTTGTAAGCTTTGTTTGAATCTTGAAATAATATAATAATAATAGTTATTATGCTCCAACCTTTAATTATATTCTTAATAAGCAAATGAACATCAATTTCTTTTGTTAGGAAAAGAGAAGCCATTTTCACAAGCAAGCAAGAACATGGAGAACAATGAATAAAATTTATAATCATTGATTTTGAAAGATGGGTTGTAATCGACTTGACTAACATTGATTGATGCAATTTAGACAGATTTTTCTCATCAAGTTGATAAAGATGTGAATAGGCGGTTCGGATGATTGAGCAAAGTGTGTGTCAAGGATAAACAGGGTGCGGTGGTGCCAAAGCTTCTTGTGGACCATTTTCCATACTTATTGGAGGATTGTGGACAATGTCCCCTTCCAAATTAACAAACCCCCCTCTTGCATAAATAGCCACCAGCAATGTGAAACCTATTACAATTCTTAACAAAACATTATAGAATCTTAGTTGCAAGCTAGATATGGTTCAAGACACGATAGACATGGTCGAGGATAACAACAGAACTAGACTCGCTCACTCACGAAGACTCCTGAAAGGCCTTTACTAGCTACACCCTTCATTCTTTTTGTTGCAGCCTCGCCTCCTATCCAGATGAGCCACCCAAAGTTGAGGATTTTTGGAATAGGAGCTTCAGATAAGAGACTATATCAGGCTTTGGCTTTATTTCCACCCACTTGTTACCAACCCAATCATTTGACCTTCTTAGGTTCTTCTTTTCGACATTATGGAACATGTTTTCACCTACAAAACCAAATCATTGGTTCAACTTTCACTAGTACTTGGCAATTAAGAAACATTAAGTATTCATTTATAATATTTGTGTGATATTAATATTAGAGAAGGAAGAGATGAATGATATGAAAGTGAACAAGTTATATACAATACCAGGAAAGTAAACACGAAGACAACTGTGACTATTACTTCCAGGAATATTGTTGGTGACAACTACAACACCTTCCCACCAGGCATCACACCACCATGCATCTACTGCTGCTCCAATGCTAAAACAAGCATCATCATGACAAAATCTTGATTCCTCTTCTTTTTTAGGTGGGGGAGGAAATGGATGGATGGTAAGGCGCCCTGAGCATCTCATTTGCAACTTATCAGGAGGTGCAACTCTGTAGGCCGTGATCCATTCCTACAAATTATATAAACTATTAAGATGGACAGTTACTATATCTATATGTTTACTCAAATAATAAAGCAGCAGAACAGAGACTTGGTGCATGCATACCTCTACATTTCCAGGACCCAATACATGCTCCACATCCAAGTACACAACTTTCAAATGCTTCTTTGATGCGAGTAAGATTTTACATCTAAACCAGCAGCCTCGCAAACCACTATCTTCACTAAGCACTTCAATCTCCTCACCAACACCAAAACAAGGGGGAGGGGCCTCATGCTCAGGCTCACGTCCATCGATAACATTCATAGATGAGACTAGTACTACTTGTTTCAACTTTGGCTGTTTTTCCTCAACCACTTCATTACCAGTAACTGAGTTTGGAACAAAACCTGGCATCTCCTCCTTATCCTTACCACCCTCCTCCTCCTCCTCCTCATCTTCTTCTTCTTCTTCCTCCTCCTCCTCCTCCTCATCATCATCATGTGTAGAACAAGAAGATGCTTGCCCCCTTTCGCTGTTGTTATTGTTGTTGGTTGACGTGGGGGGATATAAAATAGAGAAGATTGTTTGCTTTGAATAGCCACGCAAATTACACAATGGAAACGATGTGACCTTGTTGTTTTTGATCTGCCTAGAACACATGTATATTCCATCTGAGAAATCTTGTGAAACAATAGCCAAACACTGCTCGTAGTGCTTGGGATTCAAAACGGTGGCAAGCCCATCAATACACTCTGCACTCACTACCTGAACATGTGGTGTCATCATAACTTCATGGGGAGGAATACTTATACAACTCACTTCTTGACTTCGGTGTAACCACCTCACTTTAACCATTTTCCGTCTCCTGTAATCCTCGTACAGGTCTTCCAAGTAACCAATGTGCTCGTATCCTTCTTCACCCATGATGAATGCAAATGAATAAACCTAAACACACTCAACCAAAAACAGTTATAAACAAAATATAAGGACTCCTTACATTGCAATCATTACATGAATGAGGGAGGCAGACAAAACAAGGAATAATGCTTCAGCTAGCTTCTTACAGTTATTGTGGTTTCATCCCTGATAAAAGCTGGATAATGCCTCAGCTTCTTACAGCAACGTGAAGAATCACCTGACCATATAATCTCAGAATCTTGACCCTGTGACTCGCTTGGATCCCCAATCTAAAACAAATGACATCGGTGACTGGGTCACAAATACAAACATTGAAAATACAATATACCATCCATCAATCCAACCATACATACATACATACATACATAGCCAATAATAGAATATATTATACCGTGTGGCCTGCTGACTGTCTCTGAACATTAGTAGATGATGATCCATGCAATTCAGAAGATTCTCCCCTCTTGTCATTAAGTGAATCTGTTAGTAAAAAGAACATTGTAAGAAAAGAGGGTCACCAGCAGAACCTTTACACAAACCCATAACTATTAACACAATATTATAGTATGATCAAGAATGACATTTTTATACATTGCACATAATAGATTTCCCTCCTTGCAAAAACTACATTTATTAAAACTTACCGAAAGAGCAAAAATTTCTCAAGAAACACATATGGACTGAAATTCTAACAATCATATTCAAGCCAATGCATCATTATGCCCTAACAAAAATAGATTTCCAATTTCTGAAATTCCAACACAATGGATCCAATAATATGCTTAGATCATGCATAATTTAACCTCAATCACATTCAAATCTAACTATATTGATTGTAATCGTCTTTTCGTTTTCATCTTTCTCTCCAGAAAAGGGAAAAAGCTCCACTGGTGTTGCTTACACAACAAGAATTAATAAAACTAGAATTCAATCAAACAGATACCCAACTCTCATAAAAAGGTGATTGATTGAATGATGTTTGATCACGTTATTAAATTAATGAATTGACCGGAATTAGGTCTTTGCAATTAATTATTAACTTTGCCTTGAGAACCCATGGAATCGCTTAAACTAAATCTCACGAGTTGGCTTTCTACATACACAACTCTATGTTGGGAGTTTAACAAGTATTCCTTCGTATCTCCCTTAGTTTTTTCAACACTGAAGCTCATAGTGACTAAAAAATAGAAAAAGAGAAGGGAAAATACCTGAAAGGTTCATCATGTAACCAAGCGGCTGAATAATGCTATGATGGGAGAAGATTCTAGGGTTCTATGTTTTTCGGTGCGATGTAAAAGCATTTCTCCCAACTTATTTATTGAAAGCAATGCCACACCGAAAAAGTAACACCAAGTCCAAGTGGCAATCATGCACAACTATGACACGTGCAAAACTCCAATTGGTTTGCATATCACCAAAAATAGAACGTAGTGTTGTCTATATTAACTGTATTTAGCTGTTTTACATGTTGGCAGCGCGAGTTAGGAAAGCAGAGCTGTTATAGTCAATGCAATGAGGAGGTGAGGACGCCCATCATCGAGGTGAGATTGTGAGAATGGATTTAAGCAGTAGGTCAGGCGTTGGGCATAAATATAATAATAACAATAATAATATTAAAGTAGTTCGAGTAAAAGTAATTAATTAAATAATTATAATATCTAAAAAGCAATTTCAATTGAACACTTAATGCATATAATATAGTGGTAGTTCCCACTTTTTACTTTACTTAGATACCTCAAACATACTAACAAATGGATGTTCTAATAAAATAATAATAAAAGTAATAATAAATAAACTTAATAACATTATAACAATGATAATAATAATAATATTTAGTATAACAATAACTAATTAAAATTGAATAAATAAACAAATAATAGAAAAATACATAACTATCAATACCAATAATATCATCTTTGAAGCAATATAAGTTTAATACTACCTTTAAATACAATTTAATATTTTTTTTATTGCTAACATCTAACTCATTTTTCTTTCCATACCTATATGCAGGTCTTTCCGGAGGCACTCACTCTACCCCCAAGTAGAGTTATGACCGTGTGCATCATACCTCCCCCATACCTCGCCAAGTCGGAATTGGGTATTGTTGTGGTGACATGTTGGCTCATCTACTTTTTTCCACTCCACAAAATAAATATCATTTAAGTTATATTCTTCATATTTCAGAACTCACGATCTCTTCAAAAGTTTGCTAACAATCACGTGACCTCCAATTTCACCATGATATATTTCTTCCGAATGTAAGGTTACCCATTGACTACCTTTGATTCGAGTAAAAAAGGTCTCCTCACCTTTCATCTTCGGTCGTCTTCATCAATAAGATAGTTGCCTTTAGTGCTGAATGGGCATCTCTCACCACTTGGCATTGTCATTTGGATCAACTACGCTCGCACATTTTAAAGTATATCTTGTTCGAATTTTGTTTACCTCGTACCGGTACTAAAACGAACTATTAACATCCCACTTGTCTTTTAGCAAGTCTACGCACTAATTTATAAAATCAACAAATTATTCTACCGGCTCTACCTTATAACTGTATGGTTAGGGGGGAGTGCTCCTGTTTACTCATATGATGCCCATGACTATTTTGAACATGTAGATATACCATTATACCCTATTGCCAAGATATGATGTTGGCATAGTTTTTCAAGCTTGGGTTACGATGTTCGAACACCAATTTTCCACCAAACTCAAACCCGCTCAAATAATTGCGGTTTCAGGTCTTTCTTCACAAGTCGGAATAGACCACCGACTACATTATTCACAAACCTACGAGCAAAATTGTATGGTTGAGCATTGAAAGAGCCATTTGGTGTAGACAAAACTTACTCTTCTTGCCGTGTCCTATACTTGCACTATGCTTTAGAGAGTACTGTTCACCTCATAAATCTCATGCATTTAGTTTGAGTCTCCTTCACCGATCTCTCTCATTTAAAGTTATATAGTCTTTGTTTTCCACATCTTTGTCCATATAACCCAAAGATTTTTGATCTACTCGTTATGTGTTCCTTGGCAACAATCCCACACATTATGAATGGGTGTCGAGAAACTTGTACCTCTTATGTTTGTATATCACATCCTTGGTTTGTCATGTCCACCTTCTCACTCACAACTATTACAATGGTGTTTAATTAAAGCTTTCCCGTCTTTGTTTTCCGCATCTTTGTCCTTACAGCCCACACAAAGACTTTTGATCCACTCTTTATGTATTCCCCGGCTACAATCCCACACTCTATGGATCGTTGTCTAGAAACTCTTACCTCTTATGTTTGTATATCACATTTTTGGTTTGTCAAGTCCAACTTCTCACTCACTGATTCCAATGGTCCCTAATTTAAAGTTTTCTAGTCTTTGTTTTCCACATCTTTGTCCTTACAACCCACACAAAAAAGGACTTTCTATCCACTCTTTGTGTTCCTTGGCTACAATCCCACACACTATGAATCAGTGTCTAGAAACTCGTACCTCTCGTGTTTGTTTATGACATCTTTGGTTTGTCAAGTCCACCTTCTCACTGGCCACAATTTCGGTAGTCCCTAATTTGTCCAAGTCATGTTTGGATTGCCTTGTGTAGAGTAGCACAATTTCTATACCTCCTTCAAGCCTAGCTCCTCTCATAATCCTAAGTTCATCCTCCGCATCTCCTATTCCGACACCCGCGTTTGCCCCAAATCCTCACCTTCGAGCTCCAAGAGTACGTCGTTGAGCTTTGCAAGGTTATAGTGCAAGGGCACTATCAAGAGTCCATCTACCACCTCGTATTCATTCAATGTCCTTTCCGTCCAATCCCAAACACAAAACTCCATACATTCCAACTACTCTTCACGTTTCACCTTCTCACCCCTAGTTAGCCAATGTGTTGGGTTTGTTAAATTAAACAAACAAGGAAGGGATCGTTATGAGATACAAGCCCAAGTCATTGGTTCCTCATCAGTTGTCGGGGTATTGACTATGATGAGACCTTCAATCTTGTAGTCAAGCCTACAACCATTCAAAGTGCTAGTTCCATGGTGACATGTATGAGACAATTCATATGAAGCCGTTATAAGGTCTTGTTGATAATCATATTAACGCTTCCATGCTTCATTGCCACTATCAGAACTTGGTTACTCTTGGCTTTGTTGGCTTCTAAGATCTACACATTTTGATAATCATATTAATGATTCCATGGTTCATTGCCACTCTTAGAACTTGGTTACTCTTGGCTTTGTCGAGTCCTAAGATCTACACATCTTGTTGATGTAGGCTCATGGTGAATTACTATTGTATATATTGGTCTATGTTGACCATATTATCATCACTAATAACAACCCCACCAATGTTAATGAATCATTTGTGCTAGAAACCAAATTTGTACAATATACTCATAATCAAAGGATTGTAGAATGCAAAGAATATACCCGACACCAAAGTCTGGATAATACCTTTGTCATACCCCCTTTAATCTATCTATAATCCCCTTCAATTTGATAAACAATAAAACCTATAAAAGGAATGCTAAATAAAGTAGGAAAAAAAATTAAACATAATACAACCATGATTTGCCACATTATTCTATTAATTATTGCTCGCACGCTATGTCATTGTACGACCAATTCGTATCATTAACCCTCCTCAAATCACACCGTAACTTCCCTTAGCTCCCCTAAATAACTCTCGCGTCCAGGATCCCGTGGTTTGACTTGTGAATCCATTTAGTTAGTATCATGTCATCCACATATAACAGTGATGTTGTCATTTTCCTTAGGTTATGCTTAATAAGGTGATCACTTTGACTCGTTCAGCCTATCTTTCAATGCTAGGTGACCTTGTTTTCCTCTTTAAGCAGAACCATCCATCCATCCATCCAAGGGTTAAGAATCAAACATCAACATCATCGTGCTCTCTTTACTTATAGCCATAACCTCCTTAAGGAAAGAGAGTATTTGAATTCTTATATCAGGATTTGATTACATTAGAAAGTTATAGATGACGATATGACTTCTTTATAGTATCACTACACCATCAAAATACAACTAAATTAAGTTCATGTTGTTGTCATCATAGTTGTCAAACTCATACGAGTCACAAGTCGACTCATCCGAGTCGAGTCAAAATATACTAGAAGCATGTGACTCGTGATTTTTGGTCGACTCGGTCCTAGTCAAGTCAACTCGATACTCGGCTGAGTCTAAAAATGAAGCAAATGTCCGGTGGTCTTTGCTTCTAACCGGTCCTTGAACACAATTTTAGCATAATTCTATGAAAAATCTTAGAAAAGTACAAAGAACATAACCATTTTTGTGCAAATTGGAGATTGACTTTTGATTGGCTCTCTCTCAACACCAAACAACGGATTTATTCTCCAATGTTTGATGTCCCATTTTCCTTTTCTCTAGGTTGTTTCTACAAGTGAAATCACTATTTCAGTGTATGCCACAACTACGTTACGCCGTGGTAAAAACATCTTGTGAATCGCAGATGTAAAATCATTCAATGTGTGAAAAGCAACTTTTGGTGATAGACAGTGTTTTTGAGCAATGGATCTGATACCAATTTATAAGACCCAACTATGATTTTGATGATGTTTGAGGACCATTCGGCTCTCCCATGGTTTATTTTTCAAATAAATCAACTCTCCAATGATATAGGAATCAACTTACAACTCACAAATAATATTATAAGACAACTAAGACCCTGCAGTTATAAAAAGAGCAGAATCAAAAGTTAATGCCTTGTATACTAAACTAGAAGCTGGCATGATGAAGAAATGTTCCGCTACTTGAAAAAATCTTTGGAAGCTCAATAGAATCTCTACGCATTTAATAAATGCATATACGTACCAAAATAATATTCAATCTTTCTAAGTGGTGAATTCACTTCATATATAACAAACCTTTTTAACAACATAAATGTACCATATGCTATATGATGCTTCTACTTGTTGTGCATTTAGTAATTTTGCGGTGTAAAATCACCTCTCCTTGCCTCATCTTTGTATAACATTACTCAAACATGTACAGGATCATTTGTCTCATACAATGTTTGTTTTTTGGCTTCCATTTTCATATGTCTTAAGTGAAATCCATTTTTCTATATATGCAGAGTAATGAGAAGCCTAGAGGACATATCACGAACTATTTTTCTTTGAAATAAATTTGCATTTTACGTCTTACATAAGTATATCATGCCTAAGCTATAATGATCTTAAATAGCTCTAAGGTGAAGTGAACAATCATGTACCAAAAAAGAAATATATATAAACAACTAGTTACCAGAATGAAAGAAGGAAAGAAACAGCTTACATAATAAAGCCCAACTTTATGTATAGATCATTCCAAGGAAGAAAGCCATTAGAGCAGCTTGTGCCAAGTTGTCCACCACTCTGCACATGCCACCCATAAGTCTTGAACAACTCATCTGATACAGCATACATCTTACACCTAAAAGTTCCAACCAAAATTAACAAATCTTAAACCACCAACTGCTTATAAACTCTTGTCCAAACAAAAGATATATTTAAAAACAAATCTTTATAAAAAACCCCCTTTTGAAATGGAATTACATGCGCTTGGATTAAGGGAATTGGAAAGTAAGAAAAAAGGAGAGATATGGGGTTTTCACTGTTATTACTAAATGGCACACAATTAATAGATCAAAATACAAGGGAAAGGGTGCTTGCATAATGAAAGATATCGTAATCAGCACCGGTGATTAGACAATATTCACTTGATCCCAACCCTAAGACGGATTTTTAGGTTACCTCCCGATGAAGACAATGTCTGTCTTTAGTGAAACTAGCTACAAGTTTATCACAAATGACTATGTAATGTTATAAACTCCTCTTATTCTCCGATGCTTTTTCTTGTAAAATTTAAAATAAAAAAACCCTTCCATTTTCACATCCAAACAACACCTTATAAATAAACCAAAGAACAATTTCTAAAAAAGTGAAATAACAACCGATGTCTAATGGTACTAATAAGTGATTAAGATATTTCTTTTTCTATAAGCTTGAAGATTCAAGTTCTGCCATGAACATATATGTAGATTATATGTGTATGTTGTTAAAAAAAATATAACATACCATAACCATAAATTTGATATCACTATAGAAAAATATGTGATAGAAAATACGACTCAACAGCACACGCAAAATTAAACTAAAGGAAGTAAAAATAACAGGTCACCGGATATTCATATATTATTGTACAAGCTTAGATACCCATGTGATACACGAGTCATCATAATTATTTTTCTAAAATATATGCGTTTAAAAATTAAAACATAGTATAAACAATAAATAGTTAAAACAACTCTTCATAAATGACACATGTTTTATTGAATGATAAATTACTCAAATATTTGATATTTTGATTATGAGCATCCCGAATGACTTTGTAATTAAGAAAACATAAGACCTATTCATGATTATTAATAGGTAGTGTACAAACCATGAGAAATTATTTTTTTGAGTATATTCAGGTTAACTACCTATTCAAGTATTCATGATTGTTGTTCATTTGGGTGTAATTTTTGTTGTTTGATATTTGTTTTAGTTTGTAGTCTAGTTTAGCGTTTCGGTGCACTGTTTTGCTCATTGCAATCTTTGCTATTTTGTATCTTTGGTTTCCTTTCATGATCGTAATGGTAATTTAATTTTTCTATTTTAGATGACCGTATGTACCTACAGATAACTAAGGTGAATTTATTATAAAATAACATGATTATGTATAATTTGTAACTTATATTTAAACAATAATAATTGTAGACATAAGAGTCTAATAAAACCAAATAACAAAGAAAAAAACAAACTTATATCTTTATATTTTGAGTATCAGTTGAGTCGTTTAGGAAGTGTGACTCGTTTCAACGATGCTAAGAAGCTTATAAGTTCTGTTTCTTTTATATTCCTTCTCTTTTCTGAGTGTTGCAAAAATAATATGTTGTTAATTTATATCATACACACCTACGATATTTGCTATTTTCTTTCTAGGACACGTATACCACCTAACAATTACAACAACATAAAGCTTGTTTAAATAAACAATTACCAAACACCTTACAACTATTGAGCATACGTAAGTATATGCTTGAATTGCCATTACTCTGCAGTGCCTGTATAAGCACACATACCTAATATGTCGTATGCCGGTCACAGAATAATCAAATATAAAATTAGTTGAAATCGCCAATAAGAATTAGACTGAAGGAGACCGTTCAAATAATAGTTATCGATTTGAAGGAGACCGTTCAAAACATGAGATAAAGCTGTCAAATTCAACATTCAAAAAATTTTGATCTAGATATAATAGACAATGTATGATAAACTAACACATAAACATGAGAAAAGAAAAGCTTACAAAATGAAATAATAATGCCATTGATAAAGCGTGACGATATACACATTTGGGTATCTTTATAGAAAATCACACACACACACACACACACACACACACATATATATATATATATAAGCATTTATATAACGTTCATCAAATTAAGTGTAAACAATAATAGAGTCAAATCTTCGTTTCCCTTTCCACTTAACTTAAAACACCCTTGTTCAGTTTATGGATAACCAAACTTGTCTAATACAAAAAATTTAAAAATACAAACCTATAAGAAACAAACATATTATTACAAAAATCATTAAATCATACTATAGCAATGTTGAGAAGCAAACGTTAGTAATATCACATAATACCCAAGGCCGGTCCTAAGTTTTATGATGCCCTGGACGAGACCTCGAAAAAATGCCCTAACTAAATATTATGATATTAAGTCTTACAATGTAAACATCCCAAATAAAAGGTTGTGCAATTATAGAAAATTCTAGGAACTATCTAAGTACTATGATATTAAATTTACAAAGTCAACATCCCAAATCTAAATTTATCTTCTAACCAAAATCATACTAATAACTATATCCAAGTGTGTATATTCTAGTTTCTTTGAACTGAGCTACCAAACATGTGAAGAAAACTGCAAAACAATTAGGCTCTGCTTATGTTATCATGATACAATTTGTTTTACATGAATATGGAAAACAAGATCAACGTAAAGAGACGAAAAAAAAGTACACTAATTAATTTTAGGGGTGTTTGTTTAAGCTTTTTTTTTGGGGCTTAAGCTTAAGAGCTTATAAGCTTTTGAGAGAAAAAAGTGTTTGGATTAGCTTATAACTTATAAAAGGTGTTTGACTTAGCTTATTAATGTAAAATGAC
>JAUEJL010124129.1:0-11670 GCA_032274825.1 Drosophyllum lusitanicum | reverse complement strand
AAAATTTCAATTAAACCGAAATAAATACCGAATTTGAAGTTTGAATACAATCGAAACGAACATTGATTATTGAAGTTCGAATATAAATGAAAACCATTTTCAAAATTTTTGCCGGATGTTGGAAAACAAAGATGGAATCTGAAATATTGATAAACAAACTCGTAGTTGAAACGGAAAACCGTATTCGAAAACCATAAAAATTCTCGCCGATGGCATTTGGCGTAAATGGGTCAACCCGAAGGCCGACACGAAAAAAACGGACACGACCCGAACCTGACACGAAAATAAATGGGTTGAAACTGGGTCGACACGAAACCGACCCGAACCCGATAACACGAACCCGACCTGAATTGACAGCCTTAGCCGAAGCTAAGTACCTACCTTGGCGCCTCTGATGCCAATCAACATCACCTAAGCTAAGCACACTCTTTGAGGCGGTTCGTGTTGATTGACATTGGTTAAGTTTTTATATATAAGTTTGATTCAAGTTTGGGTTAGGACAAATTATAAGTGTTATTGACCTCAATGGGTGTTTCCGGCTTGGGTTTCAACATCTATTGATTTTTTGATTTATGGTCTCACATGTTTGATGGTTTCTGATTTATCAATTTTGATTTGAGTTACCGTGATGGTAGTTGGCCGGATTCAGGATTGGTCGAAGGTTGGGTGTCTCAACAATTCGAGTAGAGTTGCGGATGCTTGGTTGAAAAAGATGGGGGGTGTTTGGTCATTGAGTATGGAGTTTCATTGCCGGATATGATAGCTAACAACATAGCACCAAAATTGATTCAACAACTAACGCTAATTAAATGTTTATCTAATAAAAAAGTAATTTAAAAATAAATTATAATTATGAAAAAATGAAGGAATAAATAAGTTAAGTCGTTGTAAGTGAAAAAGACTGATTATACAAGTGTTCGAGTCAGAAAAGACAACACCTACAAAATTAACAAGTTTACATCCCATAGACCATATATGTAAGAAAACTCAAACCAAATTCATTAAAAAATGTAATTAACTTAAAATTTCATCCTAATAAAACAAATCAACCCATAGACCATATATGTAACAAAACTCAAACCACATTCATTAACAAATGTAATTAACTTAAAATTTCGTAGTAATAAAACAAATTACTCATAAAAAATCTATATCCGTCTACTATGCATTCCGTTGTTTCTTATTCACAAAATCTAAGGGTGTGTTTGGTTGGACGGAACGGAAAGAGAAAGAAATGGAATTAACGAGGAAATGGAATTAGTGGTGGAATGGAATTATCCATATCATTCCTTTATCATGTTTGTTTGTATGAGTATTGAAATTCCATCACATAACATGTTTTAAAAAGTCATTGTTTATTAATATATTATAGTTTGTCAGTCTTTTTGTATCAAATTTTCATGTTATATAGATACTTCTAGTTCATAATTTAATAAAAGCTATAATAATTTATTTGGTAACATAGAAAAATTAAGTATAAAAAGACCAAGAAAAATATTTTTATAGAAAAATATGAAAAAATAATACTTTTTTAAAATTATAAATATGTTGTAAAACTAAAAAAAGATTAAATTGTAAATTTTCATTCCATTCCTAGAAGGAATGAGTTAAAAACACCACCTCTCCAAGAAATGAAAATGAGGGAATGACATTCCTTATGGAATAGTCCATTCAATTCCTAAGTGAGTAACAAACACGTTTATCTTATTCCGTCGTAATGATCTATTTCATTCCGTCTTTGATTCATGCATACCAAACACAGCCTTAGAGTTTAGTCCACACAAAGGATTCCCTAATTGAAAATGTTCGTTTAATGGTCTGAACTGAAAACCTTTTGGGTTGGATTGAAAACTTTGAGTTTTCAATTTAATTGAAAACTTGGGTTTTCAATCCAATCAAACTGGGTTTCATGCATGGATCGTAAACCGGGCTCTTAGGAGCGAAAGTTGGGCCTGGGCCTAATCAACTCGAACTTGGGCTGGATGGAGAGTTTTGTATAGACGATTACGGGGATAAGATAAAATAAAATGAACAAGTAAATATATATATATATATATATATATACACACAGAGAGATAAAAGAATATTAACTTACTGGAACCGCTATTGTAGGTGTTTACCAGTAGAGACGAAACTTACGGTTACGTGATTTATTTCTGTTGAGTATTGTGTGTTGTAACAAGGTGAGTTACACTAACTTATATATTGTATTAGTGTGAAATGTACATGTTTCTAGTTGTATGAAGATGTAACTTATATGTGATGATATGTGAAGTGAAGGGTTGTGTTATATTGTGGTGAAAACATAACTCGGGTACAGTCAAACACGTGAAATCCTTGGTACGGTCTGGTTAGTCAACTGTGACCCAAAGTGTGAAATCGTCGTCAGTGTACTGCGTTAGTATTATGTGAATTTGATTTATGATCATGGATTGTTATGTGTTATGTATATGCTAGTGTGGTGTGTAAGTGTGTGTGATCGTTAAGCTTTATGCTCACTGTTGATTTATTCTTTTAAGGATCTGATCGCAGGAAAGCTCAAGCAGTATGAAGACGGCTCATTTATTATCAACGTTTCCGCTATTTAATTAAACAAACATTTTATTGAATTTTATATTTGTAATAAATTACTTTAAGGATTTACCATTGTACGACGTGTAGCTCCGGGTGCGGGACCTCGTCAGGAATTTTGTCGGAATTGCTACAGTTATTTACATTGACATGAATACGTATTTGTATTTATACTCGTGTAAAAAAAATTTGGGACGTTATAGTTCGTTTATCATTTAGGTTGGACGGTAAATCTCCTCGGTGATCCTTTCGGTTTCAACTCTTGGACTTACAAAACCGAGTACATAAACAAAATCTGTATTTTCTAACGGTCTATATGAAAATGAACTTAACGGTTTAACATGCTAGGTGTATTACTTGCACATGTGTGAATCGTGTATCCTTACAAGGTTGTGTTTGAATGCTATGATTATTTACTGTTTATACGATTAATTCTGCTATTTATATACATGTACATGGCTTGATGGGCGGGGGTAGTAATCTTACATGCTCACTTACGGATTTAGGAGCCTAGTTGGCATTTGATGACCTTCTAGGTATAAGTGCTAGCCACATACGAAGTTGCGGGATTTCTAAATACCCTTAGCATCACATGGTATGAGAGTACGATTGTGTGCTCGAGTACTGAAGTGATGTATGACCGCAGGTGTAGTCATATTGATAACATCACACAAGTTTCAAGAGGGGTAGATAACAGTAGCCCCGTTTGTACTCACACTTGAACGACAACGCAGTACTTGTACTTGCAAAGTCGGAGTAGCAAAAGCACCATCTGATGTACACTCATGCATGTATCGAGAGTAGCTACCCAATTGATGCACAAGTTGCTTAACATGTGATTAGTGAACGAGTTACCTAGCTGGCCGGGGCCCAATAGCTAGGGAAAATTTAGTGGGTAGATATACGGACCACGATATGCGGTATGTGATTGATATGCGGTTTGTGTATGGTTATGATATGCTATGCTAGCTGATACAGTTATTTGACCCATAAACATGATATATGTTATGCGGGATTCACGGGATGAGTCAAATATACATATGGGTCGGGTATGGTTATTTGATACTTGTATTAATGCTTTATCTTTATTACCTTTTTCGGATTTTTATTTACTTAACCCTATTGATTCACGAGACGTAAACTGACATTTGTTCTTTTGAAATGTGTATTGTACTTATGTAGATGGCTTAGTGTTCGGCTTGGTGAGATGGGATGCTTTGGGTAGATAGCAATTGACAACTAATACCAAAGGACATTTGATATTTCATTTATTGTTTGGAATTGTAACGGTTTTTACATATTTGCCACGGCGTGAAATTGTGATTTTTGTTGGTTAGCATTTTTTGCATATATGATTTTAGACTTCCGGTGCTAATTATTGATTAATATTTTTAAAAAATGTAAATAGCATTTTCGAAAATCACGATATTACAAAAGGTAAGTAAAATAACTGAATAACTAACCATAATCAAAGTAATCAAACTGAATAAAAATACGAAGAAGTGGTTATGGCTATAAGTGCAAACAACTTATCACTCGAGGAGAAATTATCATAGAGTAATAATCTATTTTCTAAGATGGTTTACTTTTGCAGTATATTATTTATTGTTATGATAATTTTAAAGCTTGTGAATGAACTAATATGGTAATTATCTATACTATATTATAAAGCATTTAGACCTTTTGCTTAAACTCTTAAATTTTAAGTATTTTGAAATTACTAAATTACCCCTCATATAAACTAAATTAACTAACTATTAGATATAGTTAATAAGATTTTTATATTCAATTTTAATAACTAAACTTTACATATTTAAGAAAATCAAAGTGAATATAATTTTTTTGAAAGTCAAAGCCAATACAAATTAATTTAATTATTAAAAAAATATCTTCATAGCCTTTTTTTCAATTATGGTGAACTAAAAACTAAAGAAAATGAAAAAAAGATAAAAGAAAATATACATGTCACCAAATGAAAATTATTCGCTCTTACTGTATTATATGAATATAATACTTCCTACGTCTTGAAAACGGACATGTTAACAAGTAGATATTATTCGTTGCCGCCGCATTACGCGGGTATCATGCTAGTATGTGTATATATATATAGGGAGTAGTTTATTTACAAACCGTTTTTATTGCAAGTACCATTTGTAACCACCATTAATACTCATTAATAAATATATTTTGATCGTTTATATGTTTACCTGACCTTAAATTGCGTCCGGTGAATGAATTATTATTTAATGAGGCTTGATTTTCCCAAAATACCCCCCATTGAGCTAATTATTAGTCATTAATGAGCCGCCAAAATTATTAGTTATTGATTTATTTTAATCCATGGCCAAGATTGGTTCTCACGGTACTCTTAATTAGAACAGATCTCGAATGAACCCTCCCCTATGTGTGTGTGTATACATTGAGAGAGAGAGAGAGAGAGAAAGAGAGAGACCAATGTGCAGTGAATAGGTTTGTGGCAAATGACCAATCGTAATTTGGCATGTGCCTATGACCAAATCCATGGGCTTTTGTTTTCTTCTCTTAAACTAATGAATTTTGTTGGGTTCAAAAGTTGATAATGTGATTAACATAGTAGATCATCCAACATGATCCCTGTAAACAATTATTAAAGGAAATAAATGATAATCCAAGGGATGCAAAAAATAATATATATTATCTATAAAACAAAGAGATGTCCTTTTTATGAGTATATTAGTTCTGTAGCCTTTATAGGTTTATTAGTAAAGTAGGAATTTTCATAGCATTTGGTGGCCTAGAGCACCATTAGTCATTTCCTCTATGATATCATCAGTGTATCATATTCCCTCTACTCATTATTGGCACACCATTGTGACTTTAACGTACATGGCTTAAATTATGCAATCTGTCATTGTCTTTTAGCAGCACAATGAAATCAAAATGCAACTTTTGTTCACATTTATTCTTTTGCGCATTGCCCACATGTTCTTGGTCCTTATTTCACGTCTTTCCCTTTTAAAGATACCAGACTAAAAACAACTTACCAGAGTTAGAAGTCATCACCTTCCTGAATGTATACATTAATCGCCTTAGCTCCAAGTTCTTCACCAATGACCAAACCAGTCAAATATTTATGATTTTCTGATCAAAATGCATCAAAACACATTAGGGTCTGATCAGAATTCTCAAGAACGACTCAGCTCCGGACATATTATTCAGCATTGTTAAGAAGAGAAGACACACTTTTTATATACAATGGTGTCAAGAGTGACATCGCCTCTAACAGTGTAAGATAAATCATGACCCAAAAAGGAATCATGCATAAAGTTGTCTCTATTCAAAGCTGCAAACCTATAGATTTGAAGTCTATTACCTTGTATGGGGTGAGACGTCATTTCTCACATGAGAGGAAAAGTTTGATTGTGGCGGATGAAAAGATAGATACGTGTTAAATTTTAGGCCGTTACAACAATCGGATAAATTCCTAGCATGGATAATGGTACGTTTGTGCCATTACTTTAACCACCACCATTATAAACATAATCCCACTACGACTATGATTCTTATTGGTTTACTGCTTTAATAAATTTAAACATCTTAACCAAATACCCAAAAGGTACTGGATATTAATATGCTATTCATGCCATTGTGTCGAATACCTAAAAGCCATCAATTATTAAAAAAGAAAAAGAAAAGAAAGCATTGATTGCACTATCTCTTATCTCCCATCTGCTTCTGTGTGCTTGTCATTTCTTTTATGCATTCTGTATGCTAATGGATATGCTCCGACAAAAGGAGAACTTGTTATATAACTTATGTGAACCTCTAGCTTTCTATTTCCATAAGCTAATGAGAAGAAAATATCCAAGTTGAACTCACAAATAGCCTTGCAATCTCCATATGTCCATAACCTTTTCATGGCAACCATAATCAAGATCTTACAAACAAAAAGTTAATTTACTCCTTCAGTCTCATCCACTTTTTAAATAAGCAAAAGATTCAGTATACGCACAAAGAAAGTCAAGTTCTTGGGTTAATTTACATCAAATTTGACTTTTTGGAACAAGTTTTTACACATAGAGGACACTCCAGAAGGAGAGAGCATCTAATGCAACCTTCCACTAGAAGATTAGGTAAATGAAATCAGATGACCGTCAGATTGCATAGTTAAAAATGTAATGCCCAGCATACTCCAGGAATCACAACATGATAAAACATCACCAAGTAGAATAACAGTCTTACTTGACCACACAAGCATTTTATCAGTCACCCCATTCTAAATAGCCTGTTCTGGGAAAAGGAAAAGGAAAATGAATCCTAGAGGAAGAAACTAACTTATAACTTCACTCACGATCCACCAAAATTAGGGCTAAAGATTAAAACAATCACTCGTGTTGTATTAGTCACTCTGCGTTCGCTCATCAAGCAACGAAACTCCAAAACCTATCACTGTCTTGTAAAATTATAAACAAGGGAAATATCACTGTCGACCACCTTTATTCCACTTACTAAAACCAACATCTCAAAACCAATTCATCAGTTAATAAAGAAGGGAATACACAAAATCAAAAGATGAACCCTAATTAATCTTAGGGTTGGCGAGTTGTGAATACATATACGACGAAACTTCGTAGAGGAAGTAAGAAATTGAGAGCGTACCGTTCGAAGCAGTGAAGCTTACAGGAAGCATTTCCGGCAAGACCGACGTGAATTCAGAATTCAGATAAATCCCTCGCAAGCGATCGGGATTTGGTTTGGGGTTTTTTATCTGTTGCTTTTTGTTTGTTTTTTTTTCCTTTCTGTTTTTATGTTATATTTACAAAGTATGTATCTACGGTATAATTATTCAATCAACGCCTCTAATTCATTTTTAATTTTTAAAATCATTTTTTTTTTAAGAATCAACGAAGTTAAAAAAATTCGATTCTAATACTTTAATTGCAGGATGTTTTTGATAGTATGAAACCACACCAAATCACTGCTGAACATTTATGAATGTATGATCTTTTTTTCATAAAACAAATAAGATATCATATATTTGTAAATTAATTATTTTCATAGAATGAATTAGTGTTAAATATTAAATTATATAATACCCGTTTGGTGGTATGATATTGTTTTTACTATTTTTTTCGAATTAGTGATTTACGTAAAATACTTTACCTAAGTGTTTGTCAAATAACATGAAAAGAACGAAAGTTGGATTGAACTCGACCATATACGAATACAATACCAAAATCCAAGTGTTGTGATCATTCATATCGAGCAACCTTGTACTAGTGTATAACCATGCAATTTGTCACTATCATAGTTACTTTCTAAATTTTACACAATTCTAGCTAAAGTTAGAACTATCATAGCATTTATAAGTTCATGAATACAATTATACTATTGAGCAGTTACGTTTTCTCACATTTCACATATACTATTAGATTTTTGGAATGACATTGATAATCCTTTATTTAATAACTTGTAACACTCATGGTCTTTTAATTTATGACATGTTAACTCAACTATTCAATATAGGACCATAGGTGCTACAAAATTCTAAATAAAGGACTTTTATCGTAATTTTAAAAACTAAAGACTATATGAGAAATATGGGCGAACGTAAAGAACCAATAATATAGTTTATTCTACATTATAAATGTATTTTCTTTACATTTGTGGTTTGTAAACCGAGAAAAAGATTTATAATGTTAACATAACTTAGATAATGTTAGAGAAAAAAAGGTTACACTCACAAAGAAAATTAATAGTTAAATGCCTCTCTAATTGTCACAACTGAGAGGGTGGCTACAACCGGACCGGACCCGTTCGCTTTTTCTGTGGTCAATAATCATGTGATGTTATTTCAAAGGTATTGATGGGCCGATGGCTTCTCAAAATACATATGACATGATCCAAAAAGTATAACCTAAGTATTTTTCACAAATAAAAATAATCAAATGCATACTATAATGTAAACATTTTGTAATCAAATCACTAAAAAATCCGAATCCTAAACGTGTCGCTATATAACGATTTAACGAAAATGCTTAACAAAGTGTTGTATATCACAGCAAACAACAATACTTAAAGACATACTTCTATGACAATCATCGTTTATTTTATATCATTCAAGTTTTATGATGTAAAACTATCCATCTACACTTTGTTTTTTAATGTATGTACTCTTTTACTAAAGATATTTGTGGACGATGAGAACTTTTAAATAAGTTTGTCTAAAATTAGACAAAATGTTTCAAAGATCTTCTTTCCACTTATATTACAAGTGAATAAGTATCGTTTATCTTCACAAACTTCAAATTTCACAAGTGGATCTAATTTCCATGTTTGTGGATCTTATCTTTGCAAACATAGAATAAGAAGTAAAATTCTTACCTTTTCTAAAACAAACACCCTAGTTTTGCATTCACTTACCTAAATTCACGTGTTTAGAATTTATTATAAGTAACTATGAAATAAAATGGTTTCAAAGTCAAAACAAAAAAATTACATAAAAACAGTTAAAATTAGAATTAAGATGTAAAAGGTTATATTTAATAATCTTGTTAAGGTCATCCAAATTGTTTTTCGTTTTGAGAATTATCATTTAACACTGGCTGTCGACTTGTCGTTAAAGAAAACTAGTGTTATACTTGTATGGTGTTTGGGTATATAAATAAATCTTTTATATTTAATACTTTTTAGGGCAAACTGTATCAAAATACAAGAAACTTTAGCTAAGCTACCATTGTATATAATAAACTTTAACCTTTTTAAAAAAAATACAACAAAAATTTATAACTTTACCATTGTATGCAAGTGACCTGTTATAACAGGTCACTTTACATACTTCAACCGGTTACCTCTTTTTTATTTTATTTTTTGTCTATTTAATTAATTTAATTAATATATTTAATTGAATAAACACATCTGAACTCATACCTTCAACTCATACATTCAATAGCACCATCAGCACCGCCCCCTTTAAACCAAACCGGCCGCCGTCACCACTCTTCAAGATCCCTCCGTCGTCGCCACTTTAAGACGCCGCCATCGTCGCCAACCTTAATGAACCCCACCATCAGCACTGTCGAAAAATGATGAAGATCTAAAAGATGAAGAAGAATGCGATTAGGGCTTCGGAATGATAAAGACTACGATTAGAGTTTCGGAATTATGAAGACGTGTTGAAACCACCGTCGTCACCTTTTGATTTGAACTGAAATCACCGTCGCCACCTTCAGATTTGAACTGAAATCACCGCCGCTGCCTTCAGATCTAACCTGAAACCACCATCGCCACCGCCGCCTTCAAACCTTCACCACCATCGCAGACAAACCGTCGTCGCCACCGCCTTCAAACATTTGTGATGAGGGTCCGATGAGTTCTTTGATTAAATTGGTATCTTTTGTATTCATCTCCTTCAAAATCAATCACAAGCTCAGAAATTTGGGTTAATATACATGATATTTATTTGGTTTTAGATTTAGATTTTAGTTCTCCTTTAGATCTGCAATCGATTAGAACATGTTTTTGTTTAATTTTTTTGATGAGAACAACACGTAAGATTTGGTAACAAATTACAATCTTTAGATTTGGTTTACAGATTTGTATGGGTTTTGTTCTTGTTTCATTCTAGGTTTTAGATTTGATTATAGATTTGGTTAATTCATGAGTTTTGTTCTTGGTTTACAGATGATGAGATGAAGATGAATCGAAGAACACTTGAATTTAAAATTAAAAAATACCAAAAATATTAAAAGTGACCGGTAACCTTCACTCTAGGTCATAGGTTGTATATAATGGGAGGGATAACTAGGTTTGTTGTATTTTACTAAAAAATTAAAGTTCATTGTATACACTGGTAGCTTAGCTAAAGTTTCTTGTATTTTGATGCAGTTTGCCCTACTTTTTATACACACTCTTTTTTAAAAAATATAAAATTATATTATACATCTAAAAGTTTTTAGTATAATATTAGTGTGCTTCTCGTGATGGAGCTATGTCCTAACATTGTAAAGGCACGACCATAATATAATTGTTGACGTTGTGATATCAAGTACTTAAAAGACATTTTTATTAGCCAGTTATATATTTAAATCTCTAGAATTGTAAACTAGATTTATACATACGTAAATTACTTAGGTATAATTTATTATTTAATTAAATATAATTGAAAACACAAGATAACATCAAATATCCATGAAATAATAACCTTAATTTTAAATACGAAGTTATTAATAAAAAATAAGAAAAATTAGACAAATAAAATCTTTAAATAAAATTTCAAGTTGTAAAATTAGTTACAAAACCAACAAACATGACTGTTCTTTCATTGCCCTGTAATTATCTAGAATTATAGTTTTTATACGGTTATTTACTCACCTATTAACCATCAATTTTAAAGAGCCATAAATTGGTATTGGTAGTTTTGTAAAGAGTTTTATGGCACTAACCAACCGTTTTAAAAGACCCACTAAGTGATTATCAAACATATAAATTTTATCGTGATACGACAATTTTAAAAAATAGTATATTATTAATTTTTTTATCGAAAGTCCAAAAAAACCGTGATTATATCAACTATGATACGTAGAAGGAATTAATATAAAAAATAAATAAAATGTGTGGGAGGGGTGTGCTACGACGAAACAAGGGAATGAAAGGCCGCTTTGCGTTGGATGCTCTTTACCCTCCCCACAATGATGTCCAAGAATTATCTACCCATTGCTCTTTATGAAAAACAATTAAAATATACTAATTTTTAAAAAATGTCATATTACGATAAAATTTATATCAAAACTAGGGATGAGTTCGGTTCGGAAACCATACCGAACCAAACAAACCTGAAAAAAACCGAACCAGAAATTGCCAAAATCTAAAACCGAAAACCGCCTCGTTTAGGTGTAACCGGTTTTAATCGGTTCCAGTTCTTTGGTTTCAAAACCCGCAAAACCCAAAATATTTAAAACTCTATTAAAACTTTTTCTACATAAGGTTGGATGCAATATATTACATACCAAAAAATATAAACCTATGTTTGATTAACTTATTACGATTGTTTGAAGGTTATATTTTACTTTTGTACATTCATATATATATATATATATATATATATATATATATATATAT
>JAUEJL010124118.1:0-11670 GCA_032274825.1 Drosophyllum lusitanicum | reverse complement strand
CTAACTATTGTAGGAATCGGTATAGTGTGAATTAAATGTCCATTGCACAACTTTAATTAATTAAATCAACTTGAAAATGGTGGAATCAAGTCTAGGGAGGGAAAACTTCTTAATTGATAAGTTTTAATCTACAAATTCTTGCTATTGCCATCTTTGGTTTGTTTTTGCAATTTAATAGTGTTAGAAGTGATTTTAAGTAACAAAGTTTGAATCTTGCATCACAATTCCCCTTATTTAGTTTAATTGTCATTATTTGCTTATTAATTGTCTTTTATTTGGTTTAATTAGTTTTAATTAGTTAATTCTAAGTTGATTTGGTAAAATCAGTTTAGCACCCGTTCCCCAAGTGTTCGACACCCGACTTACTAACTATATTACTGAACGATTAGGTTCACTTGCCTATTCGTGCTGTTTTTGGTAAATAAATCGGTAAAAATATAAATTTAAAACTAGTACGTAAAACGCACATCAGTGATATTCATCTTTTTGGTGATCGAAAATGTTTTTAAAAACCATTTGTCTTAATATATTGAGAAAACAAAATTGTTCAATTGTCTAATCTTGACGAAACAATTGATGCATAAGAATCACTACACCATCTTAAAACTGTAAAATACAAAATTGATGCAGAATCCTGAAGGAAATTGATGAACAAAACTGTATATATAAAATGCAGAGCAAAACTGATAAATAAGATATCCATATGAAGATGATGAAAAAAATTGATATATGTGAGATTTATACATACAAAATTGATACATATGAAATTGATGAACAAAACATCCTAATACATAAGACATTCAAAAGTATAAATACGAACTTCATGAAGCAATTTTGTTCATCACCGAATACATAAGACATTCAAAATTGATTCGGCTGTTCCAAAACGAGGATAACAATGCTGCTCTCTTTTCACCGAATCTAACCTCTGATGACCTCGAAAATCCTAATCACACCTTCCATGTGGCAGATTTGAGACAGCCTCCATGGACTCCTTGACGGCGGTAGATCTGAAAACAGCACCATGAAAGGTCGTCAAAACTCAAGGAATTGATAGAGATGAGAGGGCTTATTACAGTAGATAGGCGTTACAGTGTAGACAACCCTCATCGGAAGTGGTCGATGGCGAAAGAAAGATATCGAGTGGTGGCTGGCGAAAACTAGGGCATTGGGGTGAGGCGGTTAGCAATGAATGAGAGAGAGAACAGAAGGGAACGTGTATTGTGGGCAATTGATATTTGAGAGATGACATGAATTAATTATCAATTCCTAAAATGTCCTTTCATTTAGAAGTACACGTGTCTTCCTCATATTATCTCTTATTCCTCTTGTATTTATGCTAATTCATTCATTCATTCCCCTTGTTAGCGGTTTGTACTTACATCCCGGCCAGCTTAATTAATTAATTGATTATAAAAGGTGTTCAAATATTGTTCTCTAAACCATCATTTAATAAAATCTAGACTAGACACGCAAACAACCTTAGACCACCCGCATTGGTAGCAATACCCGATTGCGGGTTCCGTCAGGTAGGTGGGGAACACCATCGCCCCTAATCGGGTGATGGCGGGTTCCGTGCCCTTCGAGTCGTCAAACCCGTTGCGGGTGTTTGTATTTTTTTTTTCTTTTTACCATTTTACAACGGTCGTAAACATATATATATATATTTTTTTTTTCTCTCCTATAAATACCATTCACATCTACAAAAACAAGAGCTTCGAAAAGATCGCGAGTTTTTCTTATCTCCACACACTCATCTCTCGGGTGAGCAATTGGATTTCGTTCTTAAACAAAAAGAGGAGCTTCGACGACAACACGGGTGGTAGATTGTAGTTTTTTATTTTCTAAATTATGTATTTTTCACTTTTTTATTTGAAATTATGTAATGAAACTTTAATATGAAATATTATTAATTATTTTATATTTTTTTGTCTTTGAAATAATTAAATTGTTTAAATTAAAACAAAAAAATAGAAAATAAAAATTAAAAAGATATAGGGTTGAAAAGGGTTGGATGTGGGGGTTTGTGAGATAATTTGGATTGAGGGTGAAAGATGATATGAATGCTAACGTGGCAGCAGGCTAGTTGGGTTGGTGCCGGTGGTCTAAGCTTTGTGATACGTGTAACGTCCACCAGTCTCATGTGCCCTATTTCCCAACTGTAATTCAAACACACCCTCAAAAAATCATTCACTCCATTGTCACAATGTCCCAACCAATCTACCCTTCTACCGCAACCCTAGTCTTAAAATCAATGGCCACCGAAAGGCCACCATCATCCGTCGTTACCAGAAGAAGAACCACCAACGCTAACAGTATGTCTGCTCTTGAAGCTCGAGTATCTCTTATATTCGCTCTCGCCTCCCAAACCACCTCCGTCTCTCAGCGACGTAAATGTCTCCGCACTCAACATATTCTGATCTTCCTTTACACTCATTAAATTGCCCAAATTTATTTCGAACATTATGTTTATTGGATTTATTGTAGTTTTGGCGGATTTGGCGTCAGAGACGGCCAAGTACGTGTTTCCGAAGAGGTTTGACAGTAGGAATTTAGAGGAAGCTTTGATGTCAGGTGTTTGTGTTGTTTTATGGAATCATTTTAGATGAGTTTTTTGTATTCTTACTTTAGGAACCAGGGTTTCGATTTCTGTAATTTTTTTACTTTTTTGTATTTGCAGTTCCTGACCTGGAAACGGTGAATTTCAAAGTTTTGAGCAGAAATGATCAGTATGAGATAAGAGAACTTGAGGTATTGTTTAATCTCCCCATAAACAAATTTTTCTCATGTTCCTATACTTGGTATGATTACAACTATTTAGAACTTAGAAGGCTGAATGATTGAGAGAATTAGGGAAAATGATTACAATTGACAGTGCCCACTGAAAGAGATTAGGTACGTACTTATACTGTTTACAAAGGACTGTTATGATCCAATTCCAGAATTCAATTATGAACTGAAGAATCAGTGCAAACAATTAGAATTACTAATTGAAAGAATAAGAATTGAAGTAGGATTGCAAGTAAGGCTTCATATAGTGAATGAACTGAGTTCAGAGAGAGTAGATAATCCTAACTAACTGACACAACTACTCTTTATTTCATTTCTTGCCCATTTGTTAGTTGCAGTTTGCACGTGCTACTCGATGTAAAGGTCATAACAACCCTCACTCCTGAAAACTATTCTTGGCCTCAAGAATCAGCAAATAAACTCAATTGGCTGCGAATAATCTCAGCTAACTCCCAATTCGCAACATCTTCATAACTTCATTACCATTTAACCATTGAATTAGCCTATAAACTGCAACTTGATTGTGAAATTTACCCAGTCTCCTATCACAGAACTCGACTAGTATCTTGACTAATAACCCTTCCGTGTTGCATGGGAGAAGAATTCTTGACCTCAAAGGCTGGTGCTTGCACAATTTCAGAAGACGGGATGTATTTTTTGCATCAGAGGGTAAAACTTGTAGGCAACTGATCCAATTTCCTCTTCAATCTAATAGGTGAAGGACAGCTTATGCTATTTGTGCAATCGGAGGGTAATTTCTCTGTGAGTTAATTTAACAAATACCCAATTCTCAATTTCAAACACTCTCTTCTTTTACTGAATATTTCAGCATTATTAGACATTCTTGAATCAGCTACCACATTCTCATTTCCGTTTCCTGTAAGCTATCTAGTAGTCAAAACCTAACATTTTAGGTAACCAATTGGTTTGAGTTGTGTATAGCCTCTGTTCCATAAGACACTTGGCTAAAATGGTCTGGTCTAATTTGAAAATCTTTTCCATTTCTTTAAAGCATATACTACTGCCCAGAGTTCCTTCTCATATGTGGAAAGGACTTATGTGTTGGTGATAGAGATTTACTTGAGAAAGCAATTGGGGGCCTCCCTTCTTGTGTTACCAGCCTCTATTCCTTCATTTGATGCATTTGTATCAATGACAAATTCTTGGGAGAAATCAGGCATCTTAAGAATAGGAGCAGTCACCATAGCTGTTTTCAGTCTATTAAAAGCTAATTGAGCTGCCTCATGCCACTTAAAAGAATCTTCTCTTTAATAGCTCTGTAAGAGGCTTGCTGATAAGTGCATAATCTCTAATAAATCTTCTATAGTATCCTGTTAAACCCATGAACCCTCTTAGCTGTTTAACATTCTTCGGGATTGGCCGTTCTTGCATCCATTTTACTTTGGTAGGATCAGTTGCAACCCCTCCACTAGAAGTTACATGTCCCAAATATTCAACTTGTGCTGCTCCAAACACACATTTGATTTGTTTAGCAAATAATGTATATTCCCTCATGGTCTGTAATATCAAACTCTAAATGTTGCTGTAATATCAACTATAAATGTTGCAAATGGTCACAGGAATTTGGATTCTAAACCAAAATATCATCAAAGAAAACCAGTGTGAACTTTCTGGGGCAAGGAGCAAACACCCCATTCATCAGGGCTTGAAAAGGGGCATTAATTAAGCCCCAAAAGAACTAATAGCTGCCATGATGTGTCCTGAAAGCAGTCTTTGCACATCTTCATGCATTCCAATATGATTGCATCCTTATATAAGATCGAATTTAGTAAATACCACATCACCACTTAGATCATCGATGAGTTCTTCAATTGTTGGAATTGGGAAATGATACTTGATTGTATGTTTGTTTAACTCCCTGTAATCTACACACATCCTAGTTATGCCATCCTTCATTTCGAGCATGACTACATGAGAGGAAAATGGGCCGTTGTTGTTCCTAATGACTCAGGACTCCAATAGGTCTTCCACCACGAATTTAATAACATCTTTTTCAGTCGTAGGATGTCTATAATCTATATAGTATGGCATTCACATGTAATTTATTATCCTTAAGGGGAATTCTATAATCATGAGATCTTTTAGGTGGTAGTTGAGTAGGAATAGCAAAGACATCTTCATTCTGTCCTAATAGTTGTTTGAGTCAGTCCTGTTCAGTGTTTTAGTCTTTTCACTAGCTTTCATTGCCAGTTTGCCACTAAGGTTACTTGATATGTACACAAGGTCATTGAGGCTAACTGTGCACCTTGAGGACCAACAGTTTTAGACAATTGCTTGCCATTCACCAACGTAGTGACTGTGTGTATAGCTCCTAAGGGCAACTTTCCTTACTTGATACTCACATTCCATGTTTAAGCTGATTGAAATTCCATTGTATATTAGCAAGGGTCGCTAACCATTGTATAACCAAAACCGTTCCACACCCTACTAAAGCTATTAACATCACATCTGATAGGAAGATTTCTCCTTGTGATTCCCACTTGATCCCACCTTCACATTCATAAGAATTTCTGTTACAGATTTACCACCTGAAACAGGTAATTGACATGTACTTCTAATTGAACAGACTTCTTAGCATTAGAAACTAGCATGATCCAAGAAATTACAGGTACTACCACTGTCAATTATTATTTGAATGGTGTGATTATTCAATTGACCCTTTACCTTCGTACTTTCGTAGTTTGGCAAATATGCATACCACATAAGCCATTTAGAGACGTGAGAGGAGCTCAGGAGCCACACCTCTGAATTGATTCCATATAATGCTCCCAGTGCACATGATCTCCATGCAATTTGAGGAACTGTTGGTGCCATGCTAACGCTCTATCGTACAAATGAACACATGCTAACCTCACCTTCTGTTCTTCTTCAATCTTAAAGAATTATTGGCATCTATACATCCATCCTCGTACATCATGTCCTATTGGTGGCTGATTGTGTAGCATTTGTCTTGGTACCCAAACTTGAGCCTTCTCCTGAAACCTTTTGTAATTTACTTGCCAAGAAATTCAGTTGTACATAAACTCCAAACTCCATTGAGGGAATGGACGAGAGTTTTGATTGAAAAAACTCTTCGGAATCAATTGTTATAGTCTAATTTCCAGAATCAATTATGATTGAAAAAATGAACCAATTGCCCGGAATGGTCGCTCAAATGTAAAACACAGGGTTGGAAGCAATTAGGAAATGGAAGTTTATTAGAAGGCTAAATGATTTGGACAACTAGGAAAACTGATAACAGTTGAGAATGCCCACTAAAAGAGAATAGGTACCTAATTATACTGTTTACATAGGAATCCTAACTAATTGACAGAACTAAATTTCAATTTCTCTTACGCTGTGTTCCTGAGTTTTACTAAAGAAAGTAAAGAAGAGAAGGGATCATTCGGAGAGAAAAGAAAGGGGAAGAAGTTAACAAAGTTTTTAGTTTTTGTGTTCCTGAACATGAGGGAAAAGAAAAGAAATTATGTATTTTATGTATTCCTTAATTAAAAATAAAGAAAAACAAATTACTATAATTTTACAATTTTACCCTTATATAATAAAATTAAATAATACCATCAATTTTTCCTGTTTGCGAACAAAATAATGTCTACTTGTAGCATTATATTTTTTAACTGCAATAATATTACACCTAAATCTATATATGCGTGTATATAATTTTCAATTTTATCCAAATATGCATTACAATATATAGTTGAAATAAAAATATAATGCAACAAACTCTATTCTATTAAATGACGAACACGTGGAATAAAAAAGCCACGTAATGGAACAAAAAAGATTCCAATGAATACATGAAGCATGCTATAATATATAAAAGAAATAATATGTATAATGAGAGGATTTCCACTATATATTACGATAACATAGAACGAAGAATGAAGAACAATGAAATGGAATATGTGAACCTGAGAGTAATATACTAGGGCTATGGGTATTTCGGTAATCAACCAAAAAGTATACACGTTAGAATTTTCTTTCTCTTCAAATCCTTTCAATTTTGGGTGGAAGGTTAGGAGGGGAAATCAACCCAAATTTCCCCTTCTTTTCTCTTCTTTTCTTTCTATAAAATTGTCGGGGAACACGATTTTTTTTTCACTTTCTTTCCAAATCTCTTCCTTTTTCTCCTTAAAGATGATATTGTTTTTGTCAAGAAAGACAGACAATTTATAGTGGCGACTACTAACTGTAGCGATCTCTAAGATTTCGTTTATATTATAAAAAGACTCAAATTTATGTCTAGGCTAACTGCAGCGTCATGATCTTAGCGACACCTAATTAATTAGACCTCCATGTAGCAAACTCAAACCAAATGTTATGGTGGATTGCCTTATTTGTTGAATATGAAGATAAAAGTTGTATTTAGCAAGCACAAATTGCAACTCTCATGGTGGATGGATGACCAATTACTTGAGTCTTTAGTAGAATCCTTAAGGGGATTGGTTTGCATAATGTTTTTAATGAAATTGGAATACATACTTGAAGCATGGAATGCTTCAGTACTACATCAGCATAACTCACTCCATATCTTAAGCATGCTTAAAGTCAAGTACTACTCAAACTTTGCACGTTTCAAACTTTTTTTATTTTAAATTAATTATATATTTTTGATCAGCAAAACCCAAAGAAATATTAGAAACTCAAGCAAAACATACCTTTGATCATTCATCACCAATGACACATGAACATCAAAATTGTTAATCACCAAATTGAGATACAAAACATGAACAAATGGAATGTTTGACTACAAACCATTGTTACTTATGTAAATCTTAACATCATGATGTAATTACCCATCATAGAGAGTCACTAAACCGAAATATCGCATTTAAAGCGATTTTCGATATCAAAACCTTAATGTTGCATCTAACGAATCGAACACCAAAAAAAATCTAATGTAATTGTCGAGTACAGATCCTTAACCCCTATGTAAATCCATCACCATGTTGGCAGTTTTCATCGCCAACAGTAACTTGTTCAAAGATCGCCTATATTGTGTCTCACGCACTAATAAAAAAAACCCTAGGTCGGAGATGGGTAGTATTAGTTGTGAAGGATCTTTTGATGGATGATCTGTGTTCCCCAATCTATTGCGGGTATGGTGCATTGAAGATGTGATGACTGTAATCAAGTTACTAACAGGGAATTACGAAAAGGTGAATGTGGCCCATGTGTAAAGGAGTGACAACTGGGAAGAAGACGAATTCGCTAAAAAAAGGTGTATCTAGCCAGAATGCTTGGATTATGTGGGAGTAAAACTTGAACAGGTTCATAAATAACGAAATGGTGCTATAAGGTTGATGTAATCTATCGCATTTTGTTGCTCAAATTTGTGTAGGGGTTAGCTAAATATTGGCAAGCCTATGTTGTTTGTTTTGCTATACTTCTTATGGTTGCACTTGAAGATTTTAAAGGTGATGATACAGGAGGTTATGCGATCGTGCCAGCCAGGTAGAATAAGGTGGACAACCGACTATGATGGAGGCCTATTCTTGAATTTGATTTGCTCTCTTCTTTTCGAACCTCAGAGCTTGAAATTATGTCAATGGGCCTGGGAGGGACTTTTTTTTCGGCGGTTCAGGTTCGCTTTTTATCGTCTTTGGTATGGGTCCCTGTAGGAGGTGGAGGGTGGAGTGGACTCAAGTTGAAGGGGGCGGGTCGGTGCAGTACATATGGTGGTAGGGAAGTTCAGATGGAAGTAAGGGGAGTCAGGTTTGTGAAGGAAGAACGAATGAGTTTTAATATGAAAATATTTCGCTGTTAACATCACAAATCATTTCTTTCGACATTTTGTAGACTGGTTTCTAAACATTGTATTTTTTGCCCATGGAAAAAAAAATTAAAAAAGATAATACCATGGAACATATATACCATATGAACCATGTATCTTTATATTGATATATTTAAGATTCAGAATAGTACAAGGCCAGTAGGACAAGTGTCTTGTCACTCGTAAATATAAATCTCGTAATTCAGAAGAAACAAGAAGACTCGTTTGGTTAACCAAATGAGTCAATATATGTGGTTCTTATATGTTAGAGGTGACGGATGTAACTCGGCTAAATGCAACAGCAGCCTTTGACCCGGATGAGCGGCCTAAATGCTTGCTGATAAACTGACCCGTTTGCAAAAGCTTTCCTAAATCTACATTTGTTTTGATACCGAGCCCATTGAGCATGTAAACCACATCCTCAGTAGCAACGTTTCCTGAAGCTCCCTTGGCGTATGGGCACCCACCTAGACCCGCTATAGATGAATCCACTATGCTTACTCCCATCTGTCAACAAAGATCATCCCAAATATTAATATAAAATTACATTCAACCTTTTACCGAACTATAAAACAATAAGAAATAAAGGGTTAAGATTATATTAGTCATTTTACTTGAACAAAGAACGAAATTTGTAATTTTGGACAAACCACAGGGACGATTTATGTAGTTTACTCAATATATTATTATTAGGATAGTCAAAAAAATTCTGGACATAGTCATTTGCTATAATTCCCTATTAGACTATATTTATTTAGTTCACCCGTTTGACCCGTTAGAGATAAACATACCCAGCCCATTCATAAGTAAATTCATAGAAATCACCCCTGTACTCGGTCTCACAAAAACCTACAACGCATTGTTTCTCTTTTGGCAATTCTCAATGATAATTATTAACCCTATTGATTATGATCCACAAGATTGCTTATGTGATCTTCAATTGGGCATAAAGGTACTTAACTAGTAGTCAAACAAATTAACAAAACTATAAATTCGGTCAAAGACTCGAAATGTAGGGTTCACTTTTTAAATCAATGATTCTTATCCATAAGTCCTCTACATTACCTTTTTCTTTCCATTATCTATTAATCATTTAATCTATAATGAACCAAATGAATTTGAACATGCATACGTTTACAACCAACTTTTTTAAACATTGTTTTTAAATTTGTAAGGGTTTTTCGTAATCTACTTCAAATTCCAATGGAATTGTTTGAATTCCATAGATCTACGTAACGAATATTGAATCCTACCAAAAAAGGAAAGGTATTGGAAGAACTCCAGTTCCTATGAAATTCAACCAAAGAACATCTGGAATGCAATGTTGAATTCCAATTCGGCGAACCAAATAGCTCCTTCAGTGTGCAAGTTTCATGGAGAAAAAAAATGCTTACTTGGAGGGATACTAAAATGTTTGAAAGAGACTGGCCATAAGTGTCATGAAAGTGAACAGCAAGCTTTTCAACAGGAACAACAGCCATAACCGCTACAAGCATAGGAATAACCGTACCTGCATAAATGAAGTCCTACATGAACTTATAAATAATAAAAATAATGAAGCAAGATTGACAATTTGGTTGTGAAGTAAAAAACTATATATGGTGTAATTTGTTAAAATTTTTCTACTTTTTGCTACACATTATGTATCTACTAAAGGTTGCAGACAGGTCGGGTAACGAGTCGGCTTGGTTCGGGTAATCAATCCACATTCTTCTTTGTCCTTTTCTTCTATTTTTTTTATAAATTAATGTGTTAAATATGATTTCATTGTAATCTTCTAATGTTTTGTATAGGATAATTACCTGGTGTGCCAATTCCTATAGTATCAGCAAGCGATATTTCACAACAACCCATGTCATGAAGTTCTTTTGCAACATACGCAACTTGTGACGGAGAAATCATTCCTTCAACTGGGCATCCAATCACACATGACACATACCTATTTTATAAAAAACAACAATAATCACCCGTGCATAACAGATAGCGGGTAATAATATTGAATTTTAGAGTTAACAGTATACCCACGAACAGGAATATCGAGCTCTGTAGCAGCATGAACTACTACCCGATAACGAGCAAGACTTTCTTCAATACTACAATTAATGTTCGACTTTGAAAAGGAATCGGAAGCTGATGCAAAAACAGCTATTTCCTTTGCTCCAGCGGCAATGGCATCTTTGAAACCCTAGTTGAAACAAAAATAAAATATTAAACTCGTAATTAATTGTCTTACGGATTACAAAAACAGTCACGCACCTTCAGATTAGGTACCAATACAGGCAATCTTGCAGTATCGAAGTTTCTAAATGCTTGAATAACCACGCTTGCATCAGCCAGCTTTATCGAAAATAATAATCAGGTATAGAGTCATCAACATGAAAAAATAACAATACTAAATGACACATGAAACAGAAATATACATACATTATACACCACAAATATATATATATATAGGAAAAAGTTCAAACGAGAACTGTTTTTCGTACAAGAATTGCGAGAACTATTTGCAACATCATTAATGATTCATTAATAAGGTCATTTATATATTTAACCAACCGTGAATTGCATCCAGATGGACCGTCATTAACGAGTGAGGCTTGATTTTCCCAAAATACCCCTCATTAATGAGCCGCCAAAAATTCTTAACCATTGATAAATTTTAATCAAGGGCTAAGATTGGTTTTCGGAGTTCTCGTGAGAAAAACAGTTCTCATTTGAACCCTCCCCTATATATGTTTTTCGTATAAGAACTGCAAGAACCAATCTTGGCCCTTGATTAAAATTAATCGGGCTAAGAATTTTCGGCTGCTCATTAATGATTCATTAATAAGGGGTATTTTGGGAAAATCAAGCCTTGCAAATTAATGACAGCTCACCCGGACGCAATTCACGGTTGAGTAAATATATAAATTACCAAAATACCCCTATTAATGGGTCATTAATGGCGTTAAAAATAGTTCTCGCAGTTCTCGTACGAAAAACAATTCTCGTTTGAACTTTTGCGCACACACACACACACACACACACACACACATATATATATATATATACATATATATATATATGCTAGTTTTAGTTTTAGCTAT
>JAUEJL010124107.1:0-11671 GCA_032274825.1 Drosophyllum lusitanicum | reverse complement strand
ATAATATTTTATAATTATAATGTCTTGCAATTTATTTATAATAATTAAATTATGTTAATTAATAATAGTTGAAAAAAAGAAAAGATAGAGGGTTGAAGATGGTTGGATGTAGGGGTTTGTGGGTTAGAGATGGCTGGAGGTGGGAGATGATGTGGATGCTGATGTGGCAGTGGATTTGATAGGATAACTATGGGTTGGATGCTGATGGTCTTATGGGGTGACCTGAATAGCATCGGGTTCATCCGGTGGCTTGGGGAACACCCATACGCCCCTACCTTCGGGTAGGTGGTTCGGTTTCCTCCACCCGACCTCATCTGAGCTATTTGTTCTTACAGTGTAAGAGAAAGGGGAGGAAAAAAAAGAAAGGGGATGTCATACTATTGTATAAAAAATAGTGACGCTGATGTGGTATTTTTTTAAATTAATTGGGTTAAGTTATACTTGAGTTTATGATAAGAGAAAGAAAGAAAAAATGATGTAACGACATTTAAATAAGAGAGAAAATATGTGATGTCGTAGTATTGTATAGGATGGTCTTATATAGCGACGGCTAAAGTTGTGGCCGCCTTTAAATGTAATAATTTTTGTTTCAAGTTAATTAAAACATAGATGTAGACAGGTAGCAAGACACAAGGTATGACAAAACATTTATATGACATTGCTATTTTTGGGTTATCTCTCTCATAATCTAAATGGTTCTTTTTTATGTGATATTTAAAAGTGTAAAACCTATATTAAAAATTGTAATTCAGTTATTTAACATATGTGATATGTGAGAGGAGGGACCCATATAGTAACACCCGATATTTTTTGGATACATCAATAAAAAACGGACAATTAATTCAATATGTGAATATTGTCGATTAGTGACTAATTAAATACTGATGTTTTATAAGATATAACTTGATTGAGATAATATAAAAAATTACAATACCTTGCATAAATTATGTGATATGTATATATGTGAACTAGATTAAATACATGTGTGATATATGGGTTTGTTTAGAAAAATATTAAACATTAATAAAAGGATATCAAATAATTATAAAACGCGAATGAAATGGAAATTTAAAAAATGACGAAAGCCGGCATTAACACTCAGACCAGCAATAGAAACGTTGATGCGAAAGGAAGGGCAGATGTGACGGCAGAGACGTGATATAATGATACGAAGAAACGTGATTATATTTCTTGTACAATTCATTGATCATTATTGTTACAATTAGGGTAATAAGGTTAATCGTTTATTGGTTATAATTAAAAATTTTAAAATGATTATAAAATATTTTATAATGATAAAACTAAGAATTTGATTTAAAATTATATTTTAAAATATTTTAAAGGGTAAATATGATATTTATAAATTAAGATACGCAAATACAATATTTTAAGGTATAAGAAAAACGTATACGAAGAAGATTAAGTGGACAAATCTATCGAGAGACCTATCATAGACAAGGGCGGACCGGACCCCTATTGTGATGAAAAAGTTTGACGTTTTCTAACCATTATTGATCAGTCAAAATTTGCAATACAATTAGTTGTTGTTTTAGGGTGCTAGCATAGCCTCGTTATTCTTGGATAAAAATAATAATAAACACCAAATCATAACATAAATATGTTAAACAATAGTTCAATAGCAGTTTAGACTTGAGGTCGTAAATCTATTCTCCCATTCTTCCATCCTTTGCTTGTAAGAAGGAAATAAAGTAGATTTTAAAATGGTTAATAATGATTTAATCATAAAAATTTTCTTTAATTTTGGTTTAATCATTAAAAGTTTTTTCTAAACGATTTTATCATAAAGTTTTAAATTTATTATGATTTAAACCTTAAAGTCTTTTTAAATGGTTTAAATCTTGAAGTTTTGTTAAAATAATTGATTAATCACTTAACTTTGTATGGTTTTCGATTTTACCCTCTCTACTTAATTATGCATTTTAGTTTTATTAAAAACTTAACAAAACTTCGAGGGTTAACCCATTTTTTAATGAACATTTAAGAGTTAAATCGTTTCGAAAAAAACTTTAAGGTTTAAACAAAAAAGGTGTAATATTAAGCATTAAATCATAACAAATTGAAACTTTATGATAAAACCGTTTGGGAAAAAAAAAATTGATGATTAAACCGAAAATGAACTAAGACTTTGATGGTTAAACCATTATTTGACCCATTTTAAAAACATCAATAAAACTTGAATAATTCAAATATCATGTATATATAGAAGAACGTTTAATATAGTCCATATATAATTCATAGTCTTAAGAGACTAATTTTAGCCTTTGGATCAATGACATTAATGGTCCATAATGCATTTTAAAATTTTGGACGGAGTGACATTTTCGTAATTCACATGTGATGCCTTTACAAATAACATGTGATTGTATACTGAATTACCTGTGATTGAATATTAAAATTTTAGTACTATGTTTTTACACAACTTTATTAAACACAACTCATATAATATACTTTTCAAAATATGTGATTTTGAACTTATGGTGCGTAGTATCACAAAACTATATTTGAGATAATCTAAGAACAACAAATTTGGATTTCAAGCAAAATCCAAGATCACAAACACAAAATAACTTGCTTGCTTATGTTCCTTTTAGAGAGAAAAATATGATCGATCAACTGTACAAATGAAGAAGATAATTTACAATTATCGAATGCTGTCATATAATCATATGTAGCCACTGATGCTTGAAGCTGGTTATTTTTTAAAGGAAGTTATAGCCGAGTTTAGCGGGAGAAAAATTTTCTGTTTTTCTATGAAAAATGGTGGAGTTTTCATTTTCTGAAAAAAATAGAAAACTTTTTAAGATGAATGGGTGGATTTTTCTTTTTCTGAAAAAAAATGGAAAACATGTTTGATAAAATTGTTTTTTTGAAAAAGTTGAGAAGTTTGGGAAAACGTGAAAAAGTCAGAGAGTTTTTTGTTTTCTTAGAAAAATGTGCAAGTGAACATGTTTTCTAATTTTTAATTTTCTTAGAAAAATTTTCTGAAAAAATAGAGGATTTTTCTGGAAGTGAACACAGCATATGTGATTTTTTTTATATAATGCATTTTCTAAATAAATTACCAAAAATAATGCAGCTCTCTCAAAGTTTTTAAAAGTAGAGTTTTCAGGATTTTAGATCTCAAATTTGATGAACTCGGGATTTGGGCCATATTCTGAATTTGACCAAGTGCAACCACCAAACGCATTAAAAATGACAAAGAAAAAGCTAGGAAGTGAAATGTGGCAAATTCGGGGTCTAAAATCCCAAATTCTTATTAAAATTCTGGATCTAAAATCCTGAAAATTCTATTTTTGAAAACTTTAAAAGACTTGAATTACTTTTAATCATTTATTTTAGAAATTGCATTGTTTTAATAAAAAGTTCAAAGTTATGTATGTTCCCAACAAACATGATTGTTTGTTTTTGGTAGAAATCAACCACCGTATCCATTCCTAATATATGGATTTATCTTCAAGGAGGGTGCTGCTCCCACACCCCGCAAGTGATTGCAATAGGGGCTCTACCCCTTAGAACCCCAACAGGGGTATTGCCCCCGGATGGCCGGATCCCTCGTTTTCGAGATCGACTTAACTTATTCGAGCGTTCACTTTGTTGTGTCTTTAGGGTTCAAAAACAAATTATTAATCATGCACGACGGTAAAATAAAACTAATTAATATATATAAACCTCAACCAACAATCTAGTATATTCAAATGGGAAAAACAATAAAGTAAGAACTAGGGGTGTTTAGAATAATCCGAATCCGGACATCCGATCCGAAATTATCCGGAAATTCGGATATCCGAATTTTTTGATTCGGATAGTAACTTTTTGAAGTTTCAGATATTTCAGATATCCGATATCCAAAAAATATTTTTTTATTTTTTTATCTTTTTATTTTTATATTGCTTAATTATTTAATTTTCTTAACATATATAGTTTTATATACATGTATTTTTCATTTTGAAGCATACTTGAGTTATTTTTAGTAATTAAAGTTTAAATTATGGTTATTTAGTAATTATATTTAAAAAAAATATATAAAAAATATAAGTTTTTGAAGTTATCGGATATTTCAGATAACCGATATCTGAAATCTCGAATTCAGATATTGAAAAGCAACTATCCAAAATTTCCGATATTTGAAATTCGGATATCCGGTTCTGAACATCCCTAATAAGAACAAAGTAGATTAGAAATCATACCCTTAGAAGTTGTTCTTGACTTTAGAATGCTAGAGCGAACAACTGAATCACGAAAAACTTCTATTTCTAGAAACTAGAACTTGATTTTTGTGTGTGTGATTGTAGCACGAAACACACACAATGTGTGTGTGTTTAGTGGGTTCGGCCGACACAAAAAGAAGAGGGAGATTTTTTGTGATCAAATCCTTTTATAGTCTAAACCTAGTTATATAAGTTTCGGTCAAGGTCTCTTGCTTGTAAAGATAAATCATTATCTTAATTCAAACATTTAAACTATTGATCAAGTAATTTCTTAAAAACTCTTAGGTTTAGATAATTATAAATTACTCTCAAAACCTTTTTTTAATAATAACCTTTGAGTATTTAACTAGGTTATACTGGATTCGTAAATAATAAATAGTTTTATTATTTATTTCTCCCAAGATTAATTTATTTAATAAATTAATCTTCATCACACAACACTTGTGTGATAATGGTTCTAATTGGATGTGTGCATGTGCGACCATTTTGTGTCTTCCGTTGGATATGGTGACATGTATCCACTGTTTGGTGCACACTACACCAACACACTCGGCACCTCTAGGCTTGAATTATAGCCAAGTCTAATTTCGACTTGTCACACATTAATCTTTATCATACTAAATGACTTGATGACACTACAATCACCAGAACAATCATCAAAGATCGGAGATTCGAGGATGGGTACTATTCTTTCAACAATGGTGTTGTTTGATTCTCCGGGTAGGAAAGGTTAATTTTAAGGAGTGAAAAAGAGTAATTCGGCGACTTTACATGAAATCCAATGAGTTCTTTTTGCAAGTTTAAGTTAAGACGAGTCATTATTATTTGTAGTGGGGTTATTTTCTCTGGTTTTTTTACAGATGCCTATTTAGGCAATTTCTCCTAAAAGAAAGAGGTTATGTTACCAAAATATATTCAACTTTAAAATGTACCTTTTAATATATTAAATTTTCAAAAGTTGCTATTTAGCGTACTCTAACCCGTGAACCGATCATCTTACCTTCTCCGATGACTTCATCGTATCCGGTGACTTCTCAAACAATTTCATCGGTACAATGCAACTTCTCTGGTGTTGGTGACCTTTTCGTGGATCGTCTATTACTCCACTGCCTTTTGTGACTCCTCTATCTATAATCCATCTACAAAACTCTCTTCCGTCATCTTAAACACTAGTCGTTCTTAAAAAAGATGACCGACAAAAATCTCTCCGATAAAAATGTTACCAAAAAGATGTATCCGACTAGTAAAAATGACTAGTTAATAAATAATGATAGGTTTTAGAAATTGAACATATAAAATAACAACCCTCAAAAAATACCATCGACGGTTCTTTGATTTATTCGTTGGTCTTTAAACTTGTGGTACAAAAGGATAGTAAATTCAAATCAAATGTGATAATATATTTAAAATATATGTATCATCTATTGACATGAGCAACAAACGCATCCAATTCCTTGCGCATAACGCCCCCTGTTTCCACCGATCGCCGTACCGCAACACCAAGCTCCGCCGCTTTCTTTCTTACCAGACACCCTTTTTCCGACGTCATCAACCGTCTAACCGCTTCCGAAACCATCACCGCCTCCACCTTCTCCTCCCTACGCTCCCACTCCCTCGCGTATATCCCCGTTTCAAGAACCTCCGTTATCAGCATAGCGTTCCTCGGTTGATCGGAATGCATCGGCCACACAGCAATCGGAATGCCCATCGTGATCGCCTCCATACACGAATTCCACCCACAATGACTCATAAACCCACCCGTAGATTCGTGCTTTAAAATCTCAAGCTGCGGGGCCCACCCCCTCACCACCACCCCCACTCCCCTGCTTTGCACCCTCTGTTCAAACCCTTCCGGCAGCTCCACTTTCCGATCATCTTTTCCGTCAAAAATGTCAGCCTTATCGGCTTCCCTCACCACCCATATGAACTTCTGCCCGCTTTCTTCCAACCCGATTGCGATTTCTTTCAATTCATCATCTGTAAACGAAACCGTGGTACCAAACGAGACGTAAATTACTGAGTCTGGTTCTTGTTTATCGAGCCAATTGAGCAAATTAATTGATTCGGTACTCGAATTCTTGTAATCATGGGTTATGGTAATCGGGTTAAAGGGACCGATAGCCCAATTGTTTATCGTACCGGAGTTGGCCTCTTCGCTTTTGAGTAATTCCAAGTACTTTTCTTCCACTACTCTGCTTGTATCGTAAAGGGTTCCAGAGCTGATTTTCTTGAACGATGAATCCTCGGATGCAAGTAATTCAACAAACTCGTTACTAAAACACCCTTCAATTGACGGCACTTTCTTCGATAACGATTCAGTTTCATCGTCCAATTTTAGCGATTTTGTTTCCTCCCAATGGTACCAAAAAGCAGTAAAAGCAGAGCAGCTTTGAAACATGTAAGCCTCAGCGTTAGGAACCGAAACAAAATCCTGAACGACGGAACTCATTAAGTAATCATGAACGATCACAACTCGCTTCGCGGTGGTGGAGAGATGGGAAAGTAGTTGGACGAAGGGTTGGCGGAGGTGCATGATGGATTTGAAGGAGGGCATAAGGTGGTTGGGGAAGCGAATGGCGGCGTTGGGGTTGGGTGGAGGGTTAGGGAAAGTGGGTATGAGAAACTCGTGAAAGTGGATGTTGGCGATGGCGCTTGGGTCCCAACCGTGGAGGCGAAGTTTGGCCTGGCGGGTGTGAGTGGTTGGGCAGACGAAGTGGACGGTGAGGTTGTAGGCGGAGATGAGGCGGGAGAGGTGGAGGAGCTGGTTGAGATGGCCTTGTGCAGTAAAAGGCACCATGACAACATGTATTTCTTGATTTTCACCCATATTTGATGTTATGAAATTAAAATTAGTTGTGTATAATGAGGAGGTGTTAATGGTTTAAATAGAGAGACATGAAGCGATTAGATTGGTGTGGAATTTATTAGTTTATCTGAAAATGACAAAGCTTGTATACAACAAGGTAAATCAATCAATCTGCCACCTGCTATTATATTGATAATATAAAAGAATCTCTCTCTCTGTCTAACTAGGTAATTGCTTTTTATTTGTCACCAGGGAAAATTATAAAGGCAATTTTTTAAGAAGCATATTATTATTATTATTATTATTATTTGCAAATTGCAATACTATACTATTTGTCTAAGTAAATCTTTCTCAAGCCGGATAAACAGTAACAACACACAACTACATCAAACTTTAATGCATAAAACTTGTCAATTGAAAATACACCAAAATATAATAACATATTCACTCCACATTTTAATATTATATCTAACCAAGTAAAATTTATACATTAAACTATCTGAAATTATTTTTATTTTATTATTATTATTATTAGATAATATGCATGTGTGATACACGAGTTGGTTTAAAAATAATAAATATTAGACATTGATAAAACGATACTAAATAGTTATAAGGTGCGAAAGAAATGTAAACTTAAAAGGATGAATAATAAGAATTTAAAAAATAATACGTTCAAACACAAAAGAAATTTTTATATATATACTACACGGTTTAGAAATCACTTAAATGACTACGGGATGCTTGGCTAAAAACTAACTAACGGATCGAATTATTATAATACTTTCGTAGCTTAAATGTTTGTCATGCATATCTCAAAATTGAAAAGAGAACCTTTAATTAAAGGGTAGTTTATGAGCTAGGTCATTGATGTAAAAATAAAGATGGTTGTTGATCGTGTTTGAGGTTTAATAATAGTTACTTTATAAGAATTTTAACAAAGGAAATATAGGGGCTTGAGTGTTAACTACCCAAAGTGTTATTAAAACTAAATAGCCAAACCCTAATCCTTCCATTAAATAAAACATATTATTATGAGTGTGTGGTTTTCGGCCGAAGGATAGCAGGAGGAGAAGAGAGACAATTGTGAAGCAAAACAATACGATTTAAGGTATGACTACATACTTTCTTTTGTTTCAATCATGTTTGGATAAGTATGTTAGGAGGGAAGTTACGGTCGTGGCCTATCCAGTTGAGGATTCATTGAGATGTGAAATTCATACTATTGGATTAGTGAGGTAGGGTAAATCATTAATTGTTTAAATCGTTGAGTCATCGGTTGTTATCTGGTGTTTTGTAAGGTAAAATAATGGTGGGGTAACATGTATGGCAAGTCGATCAAACACATAATTGTTTGCGACTTAACCATACAACCTAAAGAACTAAATCAGATCATTAGATCTAATTATCAACGGCCGAGATTAAAACTAAAAGGAACACATGTTTAAATGATAATTCACGCGCATCTACATATTGAAAGGGTAATTTTGGAAAATTAAAACAGTTGTACAGTTACAATTTCATTTTCAAAGATCGATGGTTTATCAATTCCCCCATTATTTTCTCCTTGTTCTCTCTCCGTCTCCTAGATTTGAAGAACGGTACATGTCAACCCCAAATCGACCTTGAGTGCCTCCGTTCCTTGTCCATCGCCGCACTCACAATTTACCGACTCCGTTCATTGTCCATCACCGCACTCGCAATTTTACCAACAAACTATTGCATCTGACGAAGCAACCCCTGAAAATCTTGCGTAACCGCTAATATCTTACCGGATTTCCTTGTAAATTTCCGGCGAACGATATGTATTTTGGTTATCATTTTCATTTGGGTTGCATTTTGGTCATCTTCTTCATCTAGGTTGCATTTTGGTCATCATTTCCATCTGGATTGCATTTTGGACATCATTTTCATCAAGTTGCATTTTGGTTATCATTTTAATCTAGGTTGCATTTTGGCTATCATTTTAATTTATTTGGATCTAAAAAGATATCATAGGGTTGAAGACGGTGATGTTTGATTTGAAAAAAGCGGGACATGTGAAAATGCATATTTCGAATCACGAGATTCATTTTTATCTAGGTTGCATTTTTTTCTGGATTGCATCTTCATTTGTTATTTAGATGAAAATGATGACAAAAATGCAAGCCAAATGAAAATGATAACCCAGATAAAAGTGATAACAAAAATGTTACATCATTTACATCCGGTTGCATTTTCGTTATTATTTTCATCTTAGTTGAATTTTGGTCATCAATTTCATCTGTGTTGCATTTTTGAAATTTGCATTTTCGAAACAAAAAATTTAGAAATATGTGAAAAGTGGTCTTGATTTAAAAAGTTTTAAAAAACTAGTAGATTGATATAATTTTTTTGCTTAAAGTCTCAAAATTTAATTAGTTATGGCCAATTTAAATTTTGAGGGGTAATGTTTTTTTAAGTTCAATTGATTGTGTATTTGTGGCTGAAGGCACGTGAGTGAGAATCTAAAATTTTAATTTCTTTTTTGCCCTTTTAAATGATTGGCTGAGATTTGTTTTTTGGATTATATGTTTAAGGGTGTTTCTATATATAACCTTACCCTATATATATAGTGAAAAGATCATTTAAGAACCGTTTTTATTGCGAGTACCGCGAGTACCATTTATAACCATCATTAATACTCATTAATAGGTGTATTTTGGTCTTTTATATATTTTTCAAACCGTGAATTGCGTCCGGGTGAGTCATCGTTAAAGAGCAAGACTTGATTTTCTTAAAATAACCTTCATTAATGCATAATGAGCCATTAATGCATCATTAATGAGCCATTAATGCGTCATTAATTACTCATTAATGAGCCGTCATTTTTATTAGCCATTGATTTAAATTAATCAAAGGTCAAGACTAGTTCCCGTGGTACTCTCAATAATAATGGTTCTTAAATGAACATTCTCATATATATATATATATACATATATAAGATTATGATCAAATAAGAGGTAAAAAAATGTAAAAGGGGTAAGAGGCATTGTATCTCTGCCACGTGGCATTATTAAGAAAATGGTAAAATAGGTATTATATAATTATAATTAATTACTAATTAAATATAATTTCCGTTTAATAAGGTAACTATTCTCTCTCTTATCTCTCTTTCTTTTGACTCCCTCATGGCTCACGATATGCGAGATCTCATTTTCTCTCCGATCTAGCATCCTAAACCCTACTATCATCTTCTTCACAAGTTCACCCCTAAAACCAGGCAGTACCTTTTACGCATGAGATATTTGTCGCTTCCTTATGAACCCATTCATTCATCCACGATTCAGTGTCTACAATCTATAGTCGCCGTCGATCCCTTTACTCATGGCGTCCACCATCGCCATCGCCTTTACTCGCAATTGTATTCGTCGGAGACACTGCAGCACCCAGATCCAATTAAAACCGTCGTCGTACCCAGATCAGATTGAACAACCGTCGCCGCCGTTCATCAGTTTACAAAGTTTCAGTTTTTCAGAGCCAACAAAAATGAAAGCTTATATATTTGGTTTTATCTTATTCTTTTTTCATGTTTTCATCGAGAGTATTCATCATGTATTTAATTTTATGTTTCACCACCGAATGCATCACATTTGAGATGTGTGCTCAAGGTTATAATTTCTTTTTATTCATCAATTTTAGAGTTTGTATATGAGAGTTTTGATGACTATAGAGTTTTTTATGTATTAGAATATCAAATAGGTTTTCTTATTTTTTATTCATCAACTTTGTTGTGTGTATCTCAAATGGGTTTTCTTATTGTTGATGTATCTCAAATGGGTTTTCTTTTGTTTATCAATTTTGTTGGTTGTAAATCACAGTCCTAGAAGCTCAGTATCATCAATATGTTGTTTGTTTATGTATTTCTATGTATCTAATGAGTTGTGCCTTCTTTTTTTTTTATCATTTTTATTAAAATTGTATAATCTAGTTTTCATCAATTCTTAATTAGGAATAGACGTGATTGTAAGAGTTGTTAATATTTTTTGATTTCCTAATCTACCCTTAAACTTTATTAAATTGACAGTTACTATTAATTAGCTTTTGACCATTTTTAGTTGACTTTTGATGAAATCCAATGGCTCAAAATCCCTCTTACCTAAATTTAACTCTTACAATATCCCAACCCTATATATGACTAAGAAACATGATTAATGTACAACCATGTTGAATTCATGTGGTCATGGAATTAAAAGGAATGGTAGGTGATTAAATCCTAAGAACCGTAGGGTATATATGTGAGTGTCATTAGTTATTAGAGAAAAAAATAGAAATATCATGTGTGTATGGCTATTGATTCGAAAAAGCAGAAGAACTAATGCGTGTAGGGCTGTAAACAAACTGAACGACGACGAACGGGGCTTGTTCGTGTTCGTTCGTTTAACTTTACCCGAACAAATAAACGAACACGAACGGATAAATGAACGGATTTCTGTGTTCATGTTGTTCGTTTAACTTTAGCCGAACAAATAAATGAACACGAACGATAAACGAACGAGCATGTGTGTTCGATTGTTTAAAAGATTTGTTAGTTCGTGTATTTTTTTGTTCGTTGATTTCAATGATAAACAAACGTAAACGAAGGAACACAAGCTATAATACAAATCCAACATTATTA
>JAUEJL010124096.1:0-11672 GCA_032274825.1 Drosophyllum lusitanicum | reverse complement strand
TAATGTGCAGTAAGTAGCATACAATAGTCATTTAAATCAATTAGCACTCAAACCTTCCTTTATTGAACTCATGGAAGCCGGTACTCACCTGAGTGTCTAAAGCAACACTAAAATGGATTCGGCTCTCCTTGTTTGTTAATCACCTAAATGCATTCATTCAAGTTTTCATTTAGATTATCAATACTTCATATACTTATACTAACATACTGGTTTTGAACCCCCAATATCCCTTAATTTGTTAAAAATGATTCAACAACATCCCATGTACCAAAATCATTGAAAAACAGCAAACCATTGCCTGCAGCACAGATCGTGCCGCGATCCCTTGATGGGTCGCACCGCGACCTCGAACCAGAGGCACGAACAGTAGCCCTGTACTACTGTCTTCCCATTCAAAACTCAATTGCAACTTGCTCTTAATTATTTCCAGCACATGTACAAGGTTTGGGACATCAATAGGAGTTCATAAACATCACAATAACATAGTTTAACAACAAATTCAAGCTTGAATCATCAAATCACCATTAAAGACCCATTTGGTCAATTTCAAGAATTTAATCAAACTAACATCTATAATTCGTAATATGAGTCCCAAACAACTTGTATATGATCCTAGAACAGATTAGAACTCAAAATCTAAGCTTTATTGCTCAATTCAACTTTGACCCATTTGGACCTAAACTTGAAAACTAAGAATATGAAGATGAAGAGCTTACAAACAAGAGGAAGATGATGATGATGATCTTAAGAATAGATTACTAGCTTGAAATTCCAGCCTTGATTGATCTTGTGTGGTTTTCTTCTTCAAGAGCAAAGAGAGAAGTGAGGTGTGTGTGTGTTGTGGGTATGAACGTGGGTGTGTTGTGTATATATCTGACTTGGAAGAGTTTAAACCGACTTGTGGGTTTAATTATCCACAAGTGGGTGTCTTGTTCCCGTTTTCAACATACAACACAACACCCGTTTATCCGTTTAAACTAACGAAGATATTTTTGGAATCCTCGTTTGAAACCATTTAATATTTTATCATTTTTATCTATTATTATTATTATTATTTTTAGAACCACATTTATTATCTAAGACAATACTTTTTAACAATACTTAATTATATATTTTCATTTAATTCATTCAAATTAATTCTCGTACCTATGGCGCGCATGAATAGGCCCGTTTGAGGATGTTACATGCATCACTTGTGTGCCGATGCACACACGACTTCAGATTCACCACTCTAGCAAACGCGTGGCTGTATGCATGAAACAAACGGTCATGCATTTGAACAAATTGCAAACGGACGGCTAGTGTGCATGAAACATACTAGCGTAGTTAAGAACACACTTGCAAGCGCATGGCCATGCACTTGAATCACCCACCAAAATTTGAATTTTTCAAGTGAAAAATCCTTCAAGAGGCTCTGATACTAGTTGTTGGTGTTTTTGGGTCTCGAACATGCACTGGGAAGCGTAAAACAGTAACAACACATCCAAATGAATCCATGAAGTTAAATTGCCCGTTTACATAACAAAAGGGTATCAAGAATACCTCAAATTGTCAATGAATTTTGACGTAGATTTTAAATAGAGATCGAAAGATCTAGAGTTCTTGAGAGCATGAAGTTAGCGCTTGGGATTATACAAGGTTATTGCGGTGCTAAATGAAGGATTGAAGCTCAAGCCCTCTACCTCAAGGTTTCTAATCTACTAAGGTAAACTTCCGACTAGTTCTTTTAGTTGCTAATTTGGGTTCATTAGATCCATTGGTTGGATATATAGTTATAGTATTTGTTCTGCTGTGTTAAATGTTTTTAAAAATATCACCATGTAGTCGAATATTTTCACAGGTTTAAATGAAGTAATGAAGCATAAAAAACTAAGGTCATAAGAAACTAAACATATAAAAATTACAAAAATAAATCTATATAAGTATTAAATGACAAAACTAGAGGTTTAATTTACTCTTGTTTTTGTTATATTTATATATTTGTTGTATGGGGTGTTGTACGTATTTCTACTAATTTACTCTTCAACCTACAACTTGATCAAGAAATATGTCAAATTAGAATATAAGAGTTGGGGGAGTAGTTGTGGGTTAAGAGAGGGGTGGAAGTCACCGCTTGAGAGGTGAGAGTGATGCTACTCCATAACCAAGTGGTGAGAATAGTGAGAGTAATGTCAACCATAACCAAGTGATGAAAAGGGTTAGAGTGTTAGTAACTCTCACATCCATTACATCGTCATGTCAGCTATTTTTCCCATCACTAAACCTAGTGACCATTGTTTACCACATCAAACTATGAGACTCATCTATAATACATTTTAACCAATCAAAAATCAAATATATAAAAATAAAAAAAAGAAGAAAGAAGGGAGACACAAAAATATATGTGGGACTGATTTTACGTTTACTACATCATATGGTGTGCATCTTTTTTCAGAAACACCACAACATCATGTCACCATCCCCACCCTCTTTCCACACCAAACACTCTTAGGAGTGAATTCCATTTGCGAGTGAGAAGTGTGGTGATGTTTCATAGGCCCCCTTCCATCTCAACTTTTTTATTATTATTTTTATGTAGTTTTTGACTAGACAATGCCGTATTACGTATTAAGTGAGTTTAAGAATATAATATTATGGGAAGTAACCGATCATCACAAAACTGAATGATAGATATTACATAAACTGATAGATGAGAAAAAACTGACATAACAGTACGGAAAGTAACAACTTCAGCCGCTCTAAACTGAAATTTTAAATTATTTTTTATTATATACACAAGTAAGAAACAAGTGTGTTCTTTTGATTCAAAGAAATTTGAGCACATCCCGCCTAGAGGGAGGCGAACCCGATGGTGGCGACTTCCAGAGCTCCGACGAACAGTAGCGTTTTGCCGGAAGATCCTCTCTTACCACACCTCCGGTAAATTTTGACTTCCGCTCTCCTCCCAATTCCCTCTCCAAAACAACCCCCAATTTCGTCACGGCACACTTGATGTTTGCAATCGATTGCCCATTTTCGATTTCACTGGTTTTTGAATTTAATCTTTCCCTGCAGGTCAATTCGAAACAAGCTAGATTCATCCCAAAATGAAGAGGAGGGTGTATACGATCTTGTATATCAATGCATCCAAACCTTCAAGCATCATCCAGACTATCGAAACGATACCAGATTTCTCAAAATATGGCTTATATACGTAATCTCTTTCTCTATCTGGTTTTGTAAATTTCCTTTTGCTTAATTAATGCATCTTATCTTTGAGATTTTTAGTTAAAATTTTATGTTTTCTTTGAGAGGGAAATGAATTTTTGAAATCATCAATGAAAAACCATTTCCTATTTGCAGATTCATTTTTGTACTGACCACAAGGCCGTTTTCAGTGAAATTCAAGACCTTAAAATTTGCTTGAGTAAATCTATGCTATATGAGTCTTATGCATTGTTCTTGGAAACCAAGGGGATGATGAATGAAGCTCATTTAGTCTATCAATCAGGCATTTCAAGGTCCTTACAACAACAATCTTCTTCTGCCATATGTCTAGTTTTCTTTTTTTTTCCTTTAATTTTATTAACTTTCAGTCATATATTTGGCTGTACGTGCTGATGGGTATGGAGTGTTCTGTTTTAGGAATGCTGAACCTATAGGGAGGTTGAAGAAGGCACATACACTTTTTCTTGAGAGAATGCGTGCAATAGCAGATGCTTGTTCACTTTACAAGGTATCCTTGATATGATGCTTCAAATTGTTTTCTATAATCATGAGGTTACTTCTCAAAAAACGATTTAATCACTTTGACATATTATCACACATTTCTGGGCTTGTTATATAGGGAGAATTGATAGTCTTTTCTCAACTTCCGGTTTTGATTTTACAGAATCATATTTAACGTTATGGGTCGAGTATTCGCAACGTTTGGCTTATATAGTGGCATATTCTTGACATGTAATTGCTCAGCCAATTAGCTTCTATGAGTCTAAGAGATGTATAAATTTGTAATAATAATAATAATTATTTTTCTTACTGGAGTACACATGGTCAAATGGCTGCTTTAAAGTCAAACTATGCTATCTTTTATATACTCAATATCATGCACTTGCACTACTTTGCTTCTTATAAGTACTAAATTTGGTATTTTGACATCCATGAATTTAGTAAAAGCAAGACTACTGATATCGGAACTATATTTATTGTAGATGGAGGGAGGATTTACTCTTGAGAACAGTTCAAGTTGTTTGAATCCGTGGTCAATCTCTATTATCAAAAATCTGTTGCAAAGAATGAATGCTCAAATATCAAAATACGAAGTAAGAGACCTTAGTCATCTATCACTTTTAAATGTTATAACTTATAAGCATCAAATACTTTTCACATGTTGTCTTACCGTTTTTAAACGTGTTAGGGATACCATGCGAGTAGTAAATGTTACTCTGGGAAAGTGGCATTATCAACTTTGCTGAAATCAGCTAGGAATAAGGTTATTGAGATAGGTATGTTTTTGTATTTTTTATGTATATTTTAATTTTCCAGAGAATAATTCAACTTTCAATCTTATTTCTTTTTAATTGTCAATTTCAGTATGTTCTTGGAAAGGGCTATTAATGGTAAACTAGTTGTTAGGAATCTCAAAGTTAAGCATCATGGTTCATAAATATTAGACTTATTAGTACATGACAACCTTTTATGCAGAACAGCATAACACTTTTGGTAACATTAGATTTGAACAATTTCAAAATTTGAAGAAATCATTAGAAAGCTTTCCAATATACTAATTTCTTTGTTGATTGTATGATTTAAAACCTAACAAAATAGCATGAAATGGAACCAAGTTATCATAATATGATTTTTCATGGGTCACAAGATGCCAAAATATAAAAACGATAGCCCATGAGAAAGAACTATAAACCTTTTGTTCTTAGTGATTGTCTCTAAAAGGTAAAAACATCTAAATATGGAGTTCCTACAACAAATTATCAATCGTGTTAGCATAGCTTATATATGAAATGTTTCTGATATAAACTATATCCAGGACATGCTCATCTATTATTATGCAGAAAAAACCTTTTATATGTGTGCGCTCGCGCGTGAGATATATATATATATAATATATATATATATATATATATATATAGAGAGAGAGAGAGAGAGAGAGAGAGAGAGAGAGTAATCATCTAGTATTAATACCATTGTAATACTTCTTTAATCTCACAGGTGGAACGAAGTATCAGATAAAGGGTTGTGCTCTTAAGGGTGGTTTTGCACAAGTATACAAGGCATGTGTAAACAGTAATTCAGATGAAGTTGTTGCTTTAAAGGTGGTTACTATAATTTCTTTATTTTTACTTTTATATTCTTGAAAGGCTTTCTGGAAATTGAGGATTGAATTCTAACATTAATACTTTAACAGATACAAAAGCCTCCATTCCCATGGGAGTTCTACATGTATCGCCAACTTGATGAACGGATCCCAGACAATGAAGTATACACTCATTTTCCTGTCTTATTATTTACTAGACCTGGACAATTAGACAGGTTGGGTAACGGGTCGGGAACAGGTCTTTTTGTTACAGGTCAAAATTGGCCAAACCGGGTCAACCCAAGACTTTTGTCCAAATTGCATAAATTTTGTATGAATAACTAGTGTTTCCAATATGATTACAACATTCTTATTATCTTAATAATATTCTATTTCATTAATAAAATGATTTAAGAGGTTTTTATGCATTAAAAAAATACATTTTGGGTGACTTTCAACCCAATCGATCTATTTGGCCCAATTTTTATTTTCATAATTCTTTTATTTAATTTTAGCTGTTTGAATCTTTAGAGATTAAATAGAACCTGAGTCAACTCATTTATAAGTAAACTGATCAAAATTGTTTCTCCCCAGAGATTGTGCTTCGGATATGCTCATAGATTGCATCTGTATTCAGACTACAGCATTCTTGTTTCAGATTTTTTAGGTCATGGGACGCTACAGGTTGGTTTAAAAAAGTTATGTAGTTGTTTATTTCTTAATCATGCCATTGTTTTATATTTGCACTTATTGAGTAAATTGTGTAGGATGCCATAAATAGCAACAGGTGTACCGGTGCCTCCATGGATGAAGTTTTGTGTATACATTATACAATTGAGATGCTCGTAATGCTTGAGAGTTTGCATCATAATGGTATTATTCATGGTGACTTTAAGCCTGATAATCTTTTGATACGTTATGCTAGGTAAAACAAGTTCTACAATAATTATATAGCAAATGTTATTGATTTTCTTTGCTTCAAGCCTTCAATAGTTTAGCATAACTATATTCATAATAATTTGCCTTTTTGTAGGGACGATTTAACAGAAGATGGTTTTAGAACCCGCTCTAGTGCTTGGCATGAACAGGTATACAGTTAGGGAAAATTGACCCTATTAATTCTCTACTTTACTATTTTTCATATGAGATAGGTATTGTTGTATTTTAGATGTTCTATTAAAAAATTCTATGAAACTTATATTGTTACTAAAAACACCACTCACAGTTGTTAATAGTGCCGCTATAGCGAATAGCGTAGCGTAGCGCTAGGTGACCGCTATCAAGCATATAGCGGTAGCGATGTCATTTTGGTAATTTTTTAAATTTTTTTCTTCATTTTTTTTTACCTTTAATCAGTAATATGAAGATTTAGATGATCTTTAATTTAACTTATAATAGTTTAAGACTTAGAATTATATTTTGTTCTCTAATATATATAATAGTTAAAGACTTTTAAGGTAATATACTAATATATAAATATATAATTATATTTTAGAAGGTTATCACTAAATACGAAATAGCGGCCGCTATTTAGCGCTATTCGCTATGTAGCATATAGGTAGGCCATAACTATTTACCGCTATTCGCTATTGACAACTATGAGACCACTTGAGTAATTTACTTGGGAAAAGATTGGTAGAGATAATATGGTCAGTTTCCCCTTTAAGAATTGGACTATTTTATTTTATTATTTTTATTCATCTCATATTTTTTTAATTTAATTGAACTTGGCAGGGACTTTGCCTTGTTGACTGGGGTAGAGGAATAGACTTGCAACTATTTCCCAACAATATAATGTTCAATGGAGATTGTCGAACGTCTGGTTTCCGTTGTGTTGAAATGCAAGAGAATAAGCCATGGAAATATCAGGCATGTTTGCAGTTGAATCCTCTTTGAATTATATTGACCATAGTCTGTGTTGACTTTTCTTTTGACTTTTTTATTAGGTTGATACTTATGGCCTTTGTGTTATTGTTCATATGATGCTTCACAATGAATATATGGAGATTGGGAAGAAAACAGCTCCTGATGGTGGATATTCATATCAACCTAAACTTCCTTTCAAGAGGTATTTGTTTTACAATCACCTAACTAATCTTGTTCATCTTTTATTTTTCTTAAATAATCTATAATTAGGTTTTATCTTGTTTCTCCTTATTGATAAATCTATATATCTATAATACATTTAACACACTCTCTCTTACTTTATCAGCAATCGGAATCGGAAATTAATAATATACCCTTTAAATAACCTCTATTCAACCCTACACTTTGTGTCCTTTACACACTAATAAACACACTCTTCCATAACTATACACTTTCCCACCCACATAGAATAAAGAAAATATTTGTTTTGTAATTTTTCTAAAATTTGTTTTAAAAATGAAAAAAAAAAGAGAATGAAACATGTTTCCGGGTAAAAACAATTCATCGAATACCATACACCTATAGTTAATGGGTAGAAACTATCTGTCGTTACAGCATTGCGCGGGTACCACTGTAGTAAATTATAATGAGTAATAATCTTGTTTCTCCTTATTGTTTTTGATGTTTACAGATACCAAAAGGTTGATCTCTGGAAAAAGCTTTTCACAGACTTGCTTAACCATGATCCTGAAGTGGATCATTTCAAGATATTGGGAAACTTAAGGACATCTTTCCAGGACTACATGTGTTCAAACCCGCACTTGATTAAACAGCTTAAACACTCGCTGGCAAAGCTAAGGATTTCAATGTGTTCTTCCTAACTCCTAAATTATATCATCAAATGACATGACTTTAGAGATAGTTATTCGGTTTCTACATGTATTCACACTTCAAAATTACAAAAAAAAAAAAAAAAAACATCTCGTTTGAAATTTGAATCTAAAAATGTAAGTAATGCAACATTATGATGAATACGTATATTTGTGTGTGTGCGCGCGCGCGTGAAATGAAAGTTAAATGCAATTTATTTTCTCATATTCCAAGTTTTTTTGTTGTCATTGAGCTAGAAAGTAATGAAATCTAAATTGGCAAAGTTTTTACATTCGTCAATATTTATAGCAAAATAATAATAATATTAAGAAAAATATCGTATATGAGATGATTTTATTTTAGTTTTCACAATTAATGTTATAAAGTTAATTGTTTTCTAAACTAACAATAAACTAGGGTTTAGTTACTGAAAGTATACCGAAGTTGTCACATTTTACTGTTTTGTATATTTAACTTTAAAAACTACCATTTAATATATTTAACTTTCTAAATTTACCATTTGATGTATGGTGACCTATAATAGCAGGTCATAAAACTCACAGCAGGTCATCTTAATTAAATTAATTAAAAAATAAATTAAATATCATTTTAATGATATGACGATAAAGAGATCTGGGAAGATGAAAATGAACAGTCCATTGCATAAGAAGAGAAGATGAAGATGAATAGTCCATTGCATAATCTATGAAGATGAAGATGAACAAACCATTGTATAATCTGGAAAATATGATTACTTCAAACTGAAACCCATAATCTGAAAATTAAAATGCAATTGTACAATTTTAAAAAACCCTAAATTGGAATGAAGATCTGGAAATCAAGATAGAAGAAGCAGAATTTTAAAAAACCCCAAAATCGGAACACGAATCGCTGATGATGAACACATTAAAAGTGTAATCAAACACCCTAAACCACATGAATCACCGATCAAAGAAGCAAAAAATATGACATATTCAAGTTCTCGAAGCAAAAACCTAAAATTGGAACATGAATCACCAATGACGAACAGATCTGGAAGCAAAAATCTAAAATCGGAACTTGAATCACCGATAACGAACATATTGAAATCGTAATCAAACCCTAAACCACATGAATCGCCAATGACTTGTTAGTTTGAATTTCAGTTTCGTTTTGATGTGTCTAATTCAACTTGGGTTTAAGATGAGGATGATGTTTAATATGAAGGTATGTTCCTCGATTTGGGTTTATACGTGCTTCATATTTGAGATCTGCAATGTGGTTTGGTGTTCATATGGTTTGTTTTAGATGAAGATGAAGATGAAGATGAATGAACATCTTCACTTTTTTCAGATTTAATATTAAAAAAATAAAAATTCAAGAAATTACCTGAAACCTATATAGTAGGTTTCTTGATACATCAAGTGGTAGATTTGGCAAGTTTGATACATTAAATGGTAGTTTTCAAAATTGGGTATATACAATAGCAAAAAGTGACAACTTCGATACACTTTCAGAAACTAAACCCAATAAACTATTAAAAACGCTTTAATGATTAAATCGAAATTCAAAGTGAAACTTTAGTGGTTAAACTATACTATATCAAAGGAGTGAAATGGTGTGTGCATTTAACTGCATCTAAGTGCAGTTATACTCACATACCACATAAACAAAGGGTATTTTAATCATTTGAATGTGTTAATGATTTAAGTGGTATATAAATGTAGCTGCACTAAGTTAGGTGCAATTAACTACACAAATCATTTCATCTAAAAAATGAAAAACTTGAAGCAGGCTCAAATTCCTTTTGTTACAGTAGGAGTACGGTCGGCAGATTCGTGAGCCTCTTTCTTCACAAAATCTAAATAGATCTTGCTTCCACATGGATGCTTCTTCTTTGGTGTTTGTGTTTGCTTTGCAGAGAAGTGTAGCGAACGAGATTGGATTACAGTATTGATTTAAGTTTGTTTGACAATTGACATATGAAGTTTAAAGAAAACTTATGCTAACCGTACACCATACCCATTGATGGTGTACACACCGGACCACAAGGTCCGATAAGATATCGATCATTGAAACATAACTCAACCATGTAATGTTTACGGCAGGGCCGGTCGGCCCGGGCAAAATAAAAAATGGGCCCCTAAAAATCTTGGAATATATAAATTAGAATTTAATTCGTTTTATAGAGAAATCATATATGTAGTCAATGACACCCATGTTAGGTGCTTTTGCACTCACAAAATCACTTAAAAGAAAGGTATTTTTGTCATTTAACTCTTTAACGATTTAAGTGACGTTATGAGTATAACATCACTTAACATGAGTGTTTTTAACTGCATATATGATTTCCCTCATTTTACATGGCTATTTGATGACAAAACTTATCTCTAAGGTGTTCATAGTTGTTCATCATGAAGGTTCTTGTTTCTGTTTTCTCATCACCAAGTCATCTTCTTAACGTTGTTCTTGATGATAAAACTCATCACCTATGCAATTTTGTGCTCTAAAAATCTAAATTGTCAAAGAATTTGTTATGTTTTATTTCCTTGATAACAAAAGATAATGCAATGAGTATAATATAGAAGAATGTTCATTATAGTCCATACTTAATTCATAGTACAAAAGGACTAATTTTAGCCTTTGGATCAATGACATCAATGGTCCATATTGCATTTTAAAATTTTGGGCGGAGTGACATTTTCGTAATTCACATGTGCTGCTTTTATAAATCACATGTGATTGTATACTAAATAAACCTGTAATTGAATGTTAAAATTTTAGAACTATATTTTTTACATGGACTTTATTGAGCACACAACTCGTATAATATCAAAGTTGAAGAATCACCCTTAGAAGAAACGCATTTGTCATAACAAAAAGAATGAACAACAAAATTTTCATATAACATCAAAGTTGACAAAATCATCACAAATAATCATGCCTGCAACAAGGGCTAACTAATATTTGTCACAAGGACCAACTCGTAGCCAAAGGATCATTTGCTATTTGTGACACAGGATATCTTCCACAATCAAGACAATCATTAATCATGTATACTTATGAACACATAAATTAATAAACAGTTAAGTATGTATAACTTCACTACAAAATATATCACACAATACATTATGCGACAAAAAGTTTATTGATTTGTAATTATACTAGATTAAATGCTTGGGTGATATACAGGTTGATTTAAAAAATAAATAAATAGTATACATTAATTAAAAATGTACAAAATAATTATAAAACGGTAATTAAATGAAAGTTTAAAAAACGGTGATAAAAAGTGTCAACACCCAAACCGATGGTGGAAGCGGCGACGCGAAGGGAGGGCAAACATGATGACAGAAACATGTTATTATGATACGAAACCCGATTGTATTTCATGTACAAGTGATCGTTCATTATTGTTATATTTAAAAGAAATAAGCGGAAATGTTTATTGATTATAATTTAAAAATATATAATAATAAGAAGAATGTTCAATATAGTACATAATTAATCCATAGTCCTAAGGGACTAATTTTAGTCTTTGGATCAATGTCATCAATAGTCTTTATCAAATTTTAAAAATTTGGGCGGAATGATATTTTCGTAATTTTTCGTAATTCACATGTGATGCTTTTACAAATCACATGTGATTGTATACTGAATCACCTGT